>SNQJ01S0105789.1:61902-73703 GCA_010110895.2 Picea sitchensis | reverse complement strand
ATCCAGATTCAAAGTGTCCTGTGCGTCCGAGGCCAAGAAGACTGATTTTGTAGTATTGATTTCAAGTCCTGAAACATCACAAAATGAAGCAAGGATAGAATGTATGATAGACCATTCTGCAATGTTAGCATTAGTCAAAATCAAAACGTCATCAGCAAACAAAATGTGGAGAATATGAGTCAGACCAACAACTTTAATGCCCTTCAGGAGTCCATCTTTTTGTTTGGATTTGAGCTGTATGCTAAGTCCTTCTAGGATCAAGATGAAGAGGAGGGGGGAGAGTGAGCAACCCTGTCTGAGGCCTCTCTCACAATGAAAGGTCTTTTTAGCTTCACCATTTATCAGAATTGCAAGAGTTGCCGAAGAGATACAACCCATTATCCAATTTGTTGTAGTGACACCGAAACCGCTCTGAATAAGTATGAGGTGCAGAAAGCTCCAATTTATGCTATCGAAATCCTTTTTTAGGTCCAGCTTTAGAAGGATGGCTTTCATCTTCTTTGTCTTAATGCTGTGAATGCATTCTTGTGCAACGCCAACGACATCGAGAATCTGTCTTCCTGTTAGGAATCCGAGCTGTTCTTCAGAAAGTGCCCGAGAGAGATAGGGCCGAAGTCTTCTGGCAATGATTTTTGATATAATTTTGTAACAGAGGTTGCAGAGGGATATAGGGCGAAAATCCGAGAAACGCCTGGGTAAATTTGACTTCGGAATCAATACTACAAAGGTTTTATTTAGCTGAGGACTAACTTTCCCTCTTCTTCTCGAGTCTTCAACGACATCTAGGATGTCCTGTCCCATAAGGTCGAAAAAATGAAGGAAAAGCTCGACCGACCAGCCGTCGGGTCCGGGGCTTTTATCCTTTTTAAAACATTTGATGACATCAAATAGTTCTTCCTTTGAAAAGGGAGCTTCTAACAAATGAGCCTCCTCGGGAGATACTATTCTTGAGAAGAGGTTGGCGGTTGTTGACTGTGCTGCTAATGAAGGGGCTGGAGGTGCTTGATAAAAAGATTTGAAATGAGCAAATGCCACTGATTTTATGCCTGCCTGTGTGTGATGAAGGTTTTCGGAGTCGTCTTCGATCTCCCAGAGGTGCTTTTTTGAATGGCGGTAGCAGGCATAACGATGGAAGAAACGTGTATTTTTGTCTCCTTCAGCCAACCAGAGCATTCTACTTTTGAGCCGCCATCTTTCCTCTTCGTCTCGAAGCTGTTTGAATCTGATCTCCTCAAGGCTGTGGATCTTGTTATCTATATCTTCGCTGTAAATAGATTGAATCTTTTGTCTATGAAGGATATCAAGCTCATATTCAACATTGTTAAGTTCGTCTTGTTCCCGGTCCTTTTTGTCTTTAAGCCAAAGAATAGAGCAATTTTTGAAAGTTGATAGCTTTATGTATAAGTTTCCTTGGGTATCTCCAGGCAGCGTGAGAGAGGCGTCCTTCCAAACGGTGTAAACCAGGTTAGAAAATGATTCTTCCTTCAGCCAAAGAGAATTGAACTTGAAGGGATGTCCCACGCCAACACAACTTTCCCCTAATTGCAAACAGATTGGAGAATGATCAGATATGAAAGGTAGATTAACCCAAGATCGGCATCTGATGGAAGGAACAAGAAGATGTTCTTCAACAAGGAAGCGGTCAAGTCTTTTTGATATACTAGCAGATCCATGTCTACCGTTTCTCCAAGTCGGCAGGAGTTCCGGCTGTTTCAAATCTACCAAGTCATTTTTGTAGAAAAGATGATTGAAGTAACTTGAGAGAGGATTAGGCAAAGCTTTGACACCCCACATCTCAGATGGGCTGGTGATTAAATTTAGATCACCAGCGAGAATGAGATTCTCTGCCGCAAGTATGCCCAATCTATCAAGACGCTGCCAAAAATCTTTGCGATCACCGCATGGCCCGTATACATTAAGCAAGTTGATAGATCTATTTAATTCGAGGCTAAACCCGGAAAGCAGAATTCCACCTGGACTGAGGATTGGTGAAAGATTGTAAAAAGATGGGTCCCAAGAGACCAGCATGCCTCCCGAAGTACCCACAGAACTAGTTGCGCATGTCAGCCAGCTCGGATGAAATAGTTGCAAGAGATCCCTGGCCACTGAAGCTGCCACCATAGTTTCCTGAAGGAAGATGATTGTCGGATGTGTCTGATCCAGAAGTCTTCTGAAAGAGGCTTGTTTCAGGGGTCTTCCAACCCCTCTGATATTGCATGATAAAAGGATCATGATTCCCTCTGGCAAGGGCTTTTAAACCTCTAAGCGCCCCTTGTGATGGAACAGTAATGGTAGAATCTGCTGTTGACGAAACAGTCAATGTCTTCTTTCGAGCACTGCGTGTTTTTAATGGCGAGATCTCCAATCCAATACCTATTGACCAGGTAGGATCCAACAATGGAGTAGGCTTAACTCCTGAAGATGAGGGTCGATCCGAGTGACTAGCGAAAGATTGGACACGAGTTTGCCCAAGATAGGTGTGAATAGGGATGGAGTCAAATGGAAGAGTGGGAGTGGGGAAGGAGTCTTGTATCAAGTCATCGAGTTGGGTTTCAGCTTGGGATGGTTCAATATGGCCAACAAGGGGGAAAGGTTCTTGGGCAGCTTCTGATGTAGTGATGGACTCAGTCTCAGTGGGCCTTGCTGGTGTTGTGTTGTGTTGTGTTGTGTAAAGTAGTGTGAATCTCAAGGGCTGTAGGTTGTATAGAAGAAAGTATAGGTGTATCAAGGTCTGGATTAGTAGGCGCGTGCTCTGGCGTTAAAATGGTGTCTGAATGCTCAATAATAAAGAGTCTGTCAGAGGCCGAGAGAGTATTGTAGAGTGATGGGCAGAGGTGTTGTAGCTTACCGAGTAGTGAGTCATCCGGAGCTATTTCAGATCTATGTGTGAATGTGGTTCCAACAGGAAGATTTGGAGATGAAATGTATCCGTTAAAATCAGGCTCTTCAGCTGGATCCAGGTTCACATCAGGAGGGGGAAAACTTGAGCAATCTCTTCGCAAATGTCCAGTTCTGCGACAGATTGAGCAGCGGAACGGTATGCCAAGATAGTCTAATCTCTGAGAATGTATGTGGTTGCGGCAGTCAATCTCCAGGATCTCTGATAGACCCGCCTGTACATCTATTTCGACATAAATCTTTGCAGTTCTTCTGTCCACTGCCTCTAGCATGTTTGATTCCACTTTTAGGAAGCGTCCTAAAGATGCACCAATGCATTCGAGGGCTTTCTGATTCCAAAGTTGCAATGGGAGTCCTGGGAGGAGTACCCAGAGGTGCCGAAGGCCAAAGAATTCTGTGGAGGGGTTGAATCCGAGTCTCCAGCGTTTTAACATGAGACTGCCCCCATCAATAGGCCAAAAACTCCTCAGTATCAGGGTAGCATCTTCTGGAGACTTGAAAATAAAGCCGAACCTGCCTTGTTGAAGTAGATGAAATTTTGGGAGGTAGCCAAGGATTGGATTCCAGGTGCTATCGATCCAATCTTCTAGTTTTTGTTTACAAAAATCTTTATAGGCTAGACGCCCTACTAATGCACACAGGGCTAAGTTACAGGCTTCAGGCAACCCTATATCCATTCCCAGTATGAGTTTGGGATGTCTTTTCTTAGGTTTCCAGATTTTTTGTGTGCGTTTATGAGAGACATGTTTTTTGTGAGTGGGCGGGTCCGTCAAAGACTTAGTTCCTGTGTGGGATGAGCTCCCTCGGAGGCTTGATCCAAACTGTGAAAAACCTTCAGGTCTTAGCTTCGGTGGGGAAAGATGGAAAGCATGCTTCTCTTTAGTATTAGGTTGAGAAGAAAGGTCAGTCTAAGGAGCAGAAGGCAGGCGGGTCTGGTTTGCAGAGTGTGGGAGATAGGGACAGGAGTTAACAGAGGGGGCTCATCGACTCGCTTATTTATGCGAAAGTGTGAAGATAAAATGTCGTCTATCGAAGCTAGCAAGTTTGGGTGGTCCCATGAGTCTCCCGGGCTCTCTACAGCTGGGACCGAATCCATCTTTTCCAGAGCTAGTTCGATAGTAAATAAACTGAAGGGGATGAACGACAGGGACTTCAGAAGACCAGTCTATTTTGTCAAAAGTCTACAGGAAGTCTGAAAGTAAAGAGTACAGTTGGTATCAGAGTCACACAGAGTGGTCAGGGAGATGGTAGACTGCCTTGGAGACTGGTAACTTGGGAACAGCAAGATAGCACTATTCCGAAGTCCAAGGCGGCTAGTCAGGAGGTCAGGAGAGTGAGGTCAAAAATAATCGAGCAAAAGAAAAAAACCCCAAAGAGTGCTGTAAAATACCAACCAAAAGGCAGCCTGGGTGGAGGAGGCAAGCCGACAGCTCTGATAGAGAACCAGTGTTCACAGCAATCGATAGGGAGCCCGCAGATGACCTGTCAATGAAAAGAGTCTAAAATGTTGGGGATCGGATCCTGGTTTTGTCTGTAGTGGGCGCCAATACCAGAACCTGGTTCAAAAACGCCATGCGCGCCAAAAATCGCCATCCGCAACCAGCGCCCGACGCCCTAATATCTTTTTCTGAAATCTATTTGCACTTATTTGCAGTCTTAACAAATTGTTTTGATCAATTAATGCAGGCCGCAATGGAGGCCGAGACGAAGAGAATTGCAGAAGCAGAAAAGGCTACGGACAAATCAGTTATACAGCTTGCGGAGCTCTATCGAATGTACGACCACATTGTGAAGAAGCCGACATCTCACATAAATCGTGAAGCCAATAGGTGAAGGATGGAAGTAATGGGCACTAAAAGGTAGGGTAAGTCGTTGTAGCCTTGAAGGTAGGAATGTACTGATAGTTCCAAAGATTGCTCCAAATGAAAAAAAAAGGTATCATAAGGTAATGGGTGAATCATAGGGATCGGTAGATCATCTTTGAGGGATAGTCTATGAGAACTTAAAAGGGTTTCTAGTTATGAGTTGAAAACTATGGTTGAATATCTAAGGAAAGAAAGAAAGACACTTCTATCTTTAGAGTACATAGAAGAATTAGAGTACAAGTAAAAAGGATTCAAGGGACAAGGTAATAAAGGATATTCATTGATATTTCTAATAGATAAATATATAATCCCATTGGGAGAAAATTGGTCTTCAGTGGACAAGACAAGACTTCACATGAAATTACCCAATGAAGTGAAGAAAAGTGTCAAAAAAAAATTGAGAAAGCCAATGTAAAGCTATATATAATGACAATATATGCCATAATAATTATGGTTAACTTAGTATAAGGTGATGGAATGATATAAAGTACCCCATTTGAAGGTATTGGAAGGTTCTAGCAAGGTAAGGTTGGAACATAGATTCCTAAGTGGAGGCAATGGCCAATATGACATATTGGTTGGAATTGCAATATGTCCAAGTGGAACTTGGTTGGAAATATTTTTAGTTCAAGGAATGGAAATGCACAAATGAGTAGAATGATAGTGCATGAGGCCAAAAGGATCTAGAGGGAAGGATGGCTACATACAACACACGAATCTGAAACATATATGTACTAGAGTGCATAATGGAAGTGATGTACAATGAAGCTAGGATGCATATACATTAGTAAGCATGAAGAGATTGAATTCTTAGTGCATATTGATGTTCTTTAGTGCAAGAACAAATCCATATACATGCTTGTGGCATGCTCATAGACTAAAAATAGTCTTATATTGTATGTGTGTGTGTGAAATAATGATGCTATGATAACTAAATATGACTAATGACAGATTATATATCTAAGAAAGGTTCATAGCATGGTTGAAAGTGATCATTTTTCTACTACATATGATAGCCATTCATATTAATATAAATGTTGATGATAAGGATATTGATCAAGAGGTTGTTGAAGGGAGTCAGCAAGATTCTACAAAATTCCAGCTAATCAGGTAGCATCAAACAAATTGATAACAATCATGTAGATATCCATTTGGTTTATTATGATGCATAAAATAATGAAGGGAATTTAAATAAGATTTCCCTCAGTTAAACCTTAGTATTTTAATTTATGTGTCAAGGCAGAGGGCCAGAGTATACACATGATGTATAATGCTTGAATGCATTTACATAGAATGTAGTGGTATATTATGTTGGTCATGAGATCATAACCAAGGAATTTATGAGATATATTTTTTTATAGAAATGGATGTTAATAGAGATAGTCATGTGTGCAACCATGTTATGGTTGGGTATGGAAGAACTATAGTTCCATACAAGTGTGTAATGGTCTTCCCCTATATAACTGATGTTTTGAATGCAATCTTTTTGTCGACAAGAGCACTAAATTATTGTATTCATAGTGTTGTGTATGGGTCAAAGAGGAAGGTATACAAATGGTTGAACAAGTAAATGGGGAATATTTTGGATGATGCATTGAGGTGTTGGGTAGAATTCCAACTCACCATGGTGGAATACATGACATAAATATGTGGTATTCCAAATTCAATGCAAGGATTGCTTGTGTAGATCTCGCCATGGGTATTGGCACAGTGGTTTATTTATTGGTAATGCTTGATTTCATTATAGCTTGGTATATTCATAATACATCATATGTGATAGTTTCATTCCATTTATTATTAATAATAGATGGAAGTGATTAATTTGCTGGTAAGATACAATTCTGGGATCATTTTATGAGCTTTTATAAGTGTTGCAATAAAATATAATGTGTATGATTATCGAAAATATATTTGGGTGAGTAAACATTGAGAGTATTGCGAGAAGAATAGTATGATATATGGAAATTGCGTAATCTCATTGATCGGTGTTATATATGCACTAAAAAGACACTAAACTACCCTCAATCAAATTGTCAACCCGGGGTAAGTAAACTTAGAGTTGTAGCAAAATATATGCCAAAGGTAGAAGGCGGTAGGAGTATGGTCTAGCTAAGGAAGGTAGATATCTAAGGATAATATACTCAAGCAAAACTATTTAATGAGCAAACCCTATTAAGCAATTGGAAACTAGGTAACCTAAGTATTCTTTGGGCTAAGGATCGATGGACAATTCTAAGAAAGCAAGTAAAAACCCTATGTAAAGAAAACTAGTTCAATAGTAAGCAAAGACAAACTACTAAGCATAATAAGCAAATGAAGAAATCAAACTACTTTTAACTTGCCAACCTACATTCAATGAGCAACTACCCTATGAAAGAAATTAAATAAGCAAGTAAGCAAAAACACCTATCTAACCTATTAAAGAAAATAGACAAGTAAGCAAAGAGACCTAACTAACCTACTAAGGAAAAAGAAAAGTAAGCAAAGACAACTATCTATCCTACTAAAGCAAGGGGACAGGTAAGAAAAGATTTCTCATTGAAAAACTATCTAGCCTAAGAGGCAAGTGAACTAAATGCCTAATGCAAAACTATTTCTAATGCATGAAAAAAAATCTGAATGTTCGATGCAATGCATGAAAGGAAATCTATTCTATTGAAAGCAGAAAGACTACCAACTAAACTTATGAGAACAAGAAAGTATCTCTTCTAATCTACAAAAGAAAGAAACTATCCTTAATCTATGAAAGACTCAAATGTAATGCTGGTGGTTGTGTGAATTCCTTCGATGGTGACGGATGATATCTCAATGATACTTGACAACAAAGGACAATTCCAATGTTATAAGCTCAATACTAATTTCAATGGAAAAATGAAAGGTGTGAAGTAAACAATCGATTTAAAACTTAGCCATGATAAAAGTAATGTTAAATACCCTGCATATTCATGTATAAACCATCAACAAGATAATGAGATTTAATTGCATTTTAATCTATGAAGGGAAATTGCGTAAAGGAAAACTATGCTATGTCTATTCTAATCATTCAAGCTATGATGAATTAAAAACATAAATTAAACTATGATAACAAGAAGTAAATTGAAAATTACATTAACCAATAATGAAGCAAATGAAATCTATTCAAAACTCAAGTAAGCAAACTAAGAACGAGTATTAAATCTATCCATCCATCAACATCCGTGTCAAATAAAACCCAAATTAAAACTATGTTCTATTCTAATTAAAACTTTGTTTTAAATTGGATTCTAAAATCATAAATAAAAGCACAATCTACTATCTAATTACACATGGGGTTAGTCTAGGGATTTGCAAATCTGTTCCTAATCTACAAGATTAACTCATGTCAACACAGTTCATCATTCTAACCTGCAAAAGAGAGTCAGAGAAATTAACTTACAACAAACTAATTAACACAATAAAAATGCATGTACAACAAATAAAGAAAACAACTAAACTATGGAATACATAAACAATAGAAAGATAGTAACAAGATTGCTAGTGGGCCCCCCAACAAGTCGTGGCTACTTCCTAAAAACCAACCATGAACTTAGCAACTAGAATTCACCATGAAAACTCAAAAACGTATTTCTAGCATAATCTATCAATGTAAAAACTCAAAACAGAGTAAAAACGTGTTTGTCCCAATCACACTGTTGTATATGATGCTTAACTTATGTATAACCACCTCTGTGGTATTTATAACATTTGCATGCCAAGTGGTCGACCACAGGAGGTTCAAACCACTTCTAAAATTTCCAAATTTCATTAATGGTGCCCTAACTGCCGAAACTGAGTGAGCCAATAATCGCCTTCTTTAGACAACTAAAATCGAGTTTTCTTGAGCTTAGTAGTTGGAGGGGGTGATCATGAAGAAAACCCATGTGCCCGATTTATCCATTACTAATCGCCAATGCCATAACCTCCAACTCGCCTTGTGTTTTTGTGCAATACTGGGTGCCGGATCGAGTGTCGGATCAAGTGTCGGAACTAGAAACATGGTGCGTTATGCCCTGTAATAGAAGAAAAACACGAATTAACTCCTGGAAATCATAGAACATGATGAATTACACTTGATTTAATCATTAAACATGAATTACACGCACCTTAAACATGAATTAAACATGAATTTCATGAAGGTTGTATAGCAATAGTTGAAGAATGAAGAGATGAACCGAGTACTTGGAAGGAAGAGAGATAGAAGTAATTGAAGCTGAAGTTCAAAGGAATGGAACAATTAAAGTCGAGGCGGACATGTTCATAAGAAAAAAAAATGGAGTTGAAGGATGCAATGCAAGAGGCACATTTGCAACTATTTGAGGGTTGAAGATTCCATTACCACAACTAAAGTCAGGGAGCCACGAATTTGAGACTTCCTATCTAACCTTGTGCAAGAGCCCTGGAGGGAAGTGGCACAACCTAAAGGATTTTGATGCAAAGAAAGGGGGTACACTTCCTTGGGTTGTGCAAGTTGAGTGGAAAGAGAATATGTTGGTTGGAATTGTTGTGGGAATTGAAACATTGTGAAATTTGTTGTAGTGAAAAATTCCTAGAGCTGCATCTCCAAAACTTCCTCGTCAGTCCGTGTTAGAGCCTTAGAAGTAAGTGGTACAAACTTAGGGATTGTACTGTCGAGAAGGGGCACACTTACTTGGTTTGTGCATATTGAGGGGAAATAGATATTGTCAGTTCGAACTACTGCAACAATGATGAATTGTGAAATCGTTATGTATGGTTTTGGGTCAAAGTGCCTATGTGTACATGTTTTGGGACGAAGTGCCTATGTATATGTGTTTTAGGCCAAAGTGCATGTGCAATACAAGGTCCGAGATCATGTATGTTAGTTAAAGGCCATAGATATTAGCATTGCAATATGTATTTAAACCTATGTGATGTTGTGCACTAAGGAAAGTGGAAAAATAAGAAGGAGGGGATGTAGTTTTAATCACCACAAATTATAATGTAAATGTGTAATTTTGATTTAGGGTAGTGAGTAGATATGTTTGGGATGAATATCCCGTACTCATTAATATGGTTGAGGGTCGAAATATGCATTTTGTACATTGAAAAGATTAATAAGAATAATAATGGTTGGTTGTGATATGAGAGGGATGGTAATGACGTCGGGCTATGATTTCACAAGAGAGGGGGCTAAATGTGGGTCCAATGGGTTACCCATTTCTATTAATCCAAGCCATTTCATTATAATGTTTATTCCCTTATAAATATCAAAAGAGATATTAAAGTAATTGAAGAGTGGTAGGTGGGAAAGGTCAACTCACCAATTTATGATGGCATGAGCTAAGTACAATCACTTTTGGGAAATGTGAAAGTTAACTTTCTTACATGAGAAGAAAAGGAAATTCCATTTTCTTTTTTGGACAATTTTTACATGCTGGTTTTGGGCAGCAAGAGGAGAAGTGAGTGTTACAAAAGAGCACTAGTAGTTTTATGTTTGAGAATAGTCATGAGGGGGATGATTTTTGTGCCAAGAGCAAGGTTGTATGTTTGTATTTGATATTTCATGTTGAGGAAATGTCTAAAGAGCTTTGAGAATGATGTTGTGAACACTCTTAGAGCAACTAAGAGTTCCTATAGTTCCCAACTATGAGATTCCTAGAAAACTAAGTAGATAGGAGCCATGGAGGGACGTGGTAAGGAACAAGGGACTACATGGAAGAGAAGGGAGATCATATTTCGTAGGTTGCATAGGTTGAGGGGAATAGAGTCGGCGGATTGAAACTGCTAATGGAGTAGAACATATATGTTTGAGCTAATGAATGTGGAGAGTGGACAACCAAGAGGGTCAGACCTCATTGTGGACTCATAGCCTCAACTTAGGGGTGACATGTTGTTGAGAGAAATGGAACAACAACACTTATGGCTTGGAGGAACTAGAAAGACCATGTCCTATATGTAACTAGTTGGTAACTAACAATTAAAAGGTAAATTTGTTGTTGTATTTATTTATGTTTATTCTTTAGTGTAAATGTTAATTCAAATGTTATGTTTGTTGGGTATACATACATTCATGGTTCTTATTATGTTGTGATATGCATTTATAGTTTTTATTATGTTATATATGAACAAAAATTCAACTTTAAGTATTTTACAAATATCTTAAATCTTTTTAGTAATAAATCATTTATATAACTTGGTATCTTTTAATTTTTTTGAATTTTATCATTAATAAATAGCTATCATTATCATTATGATTAAAAGTGATTATAACTTAGTATCTTTTAATTTTTTGAATTTCATCATTAATAAATAGCTATCTATCATTATTATTATGATTAAAAATGATGATGGTTATGATAATAACTCTTATTTTTATTCTTAATGTTATTATTATAATTTTAATAAAATATAATTATATTAATAAGAAATATCAATTATATATTTTTAAAATTCGAATATTGGAACCACGTTTCATGAAAATTTTGTAATTTATCTTTCAAAATGACAAACTTCTCTAGTATCTAAACTTTTTAATAAATTATCCTCTTACAGTATGTTTTGCATCATTGTACTACTTATTGAAGGTAGGTATTGTGTCTTCTTCATAATCAATGTCGTCAAATAATTGTGTAAACTAATATTTTGTTTGTTCACTATGGTATTATTCGGCGTATAAATAATGGCAACAGAAAAAATAACGTAAACCCAATTTTCTGTTTTATACAGTTGTCGTTGTGAATGGATGGAATTTTTCCAGAGGATGCTGCATCATCGATGATGATCATGTTTTATACTTGTCGTTATGAATGGATGTAATTGTTCTTGGGATAAGTTGCAGGTCAGCCTTGAATTTCAAGAACACGTATCCTTTCTCTGACACTAAATGATAAATGATAGTTGAATCATCGATGATGATCGGCGTATTTCTTGGCATTTTTGGTTGTGGACTTCATGCACTGTATATGCTAATTCTCCGACGGATTAAGAATGGATAAAAGACTCTGCACCATTAATTATAATTTCAAATGCGTCACGGCGAGGCGGCCATGAAAATAGACTTTC
>SNQJ01S0105789.1:42925-55807 GCA_010110895.2 Picea sitchensis | reverse complement strand
ATGGTTTCTTTGCCGATGGTTTTCTATTTCCGGTTAAGGAATTAGGGTTTTGGACTAATCCAGGTCATTGGGTTAGGGTTTTGGATGTCGTTGGCTCCTATATGTATTTTGTATTGTAAACATTGTAACACAATGAATGAATGAATATAGAATATGTTGGTTTTCCCAGTTTGGGCTTCCAAGGGAAAAAATCTCTGTGTAATGTTTGTATTTGTCATTGTTTCTTTTCTGTTCTTTTCTGAATATCTGTTTGCAGTAGATATTGTACAAGGTTAGAATTTACATCTATGAATATTCTCCTCTGTGGTTCAGATAAGACATCACTGAGTCCATTTTTTCTTTGAGGGATTGGGAGTTTGGCTTATATATTCTATATTGTATATCATTCATTGATTTTGTGTGCTTATCCTCTATGGGCGAGAGAAAATATTGATGAAATATATTGAGATCTTGCATAGTGCATTTGGGAATCAATTTGATAAAAAAATCCATGGATTTTGATAATGAAAATTGATGGAAAAGTGGCAAGCCCAATACCATAGTTGTGATGGAATGAAGGTAGGCCCAAGCAACTCATTAACCTCCTTCATTTTTTGTGTGTTTTGTATGCTTGATTAAAGTGGTAATAAGTGTTTTTGTGTTTCCTTTCATCCACTAAATAATATCTCACTTTCCCCTTATGGTTTCAAACTATTATTATTAGTTTCATTTTCTACTTGTGGTGATAGACCCTACATGCAGAGGCCAAAGTTTGTTTGACCTCTTGCATTCTTTCAAGTCTTAGTGCTATTTTTACATGCATGCTATTCCTTAATTACATACAATCTCTCAATAAAGCCTCAACCCAAGCTCCCAACCATGCATGCTCTATATATACAATATTGCTTGACTTGCTTTTTGGGTTGCAACCTTAGTGAAACCCTCACGTTCATTGATGTGGTTTAAGGGGAATGAAAGGTTATAGAGCCCTTCCTTTCAATTTATCTTTGGAGTATTTGAATTTAATATGACTCATCTCAAGCCCTTCCTTTCAATTCCTTTTTTGAGTATTTGAATTAACTATGACTCAACTCAACTCCATTAGGAGCATTTTCATCGGGTTTGGTTATGGTAATTACGTGGTTTGATAACTAGAACTTGTGTTCAATATAATTAACTATGACTCAACTCAACTTTACTCGGAGCATTTTCATATGGTTTGGTTATGGTAATTAAGTGGTTTGATAACTAGCACTCGCATGGCATGCATATGATTCTTGTGTTGTTTTCGTTTGATAGTATCAAGTTAAGGCTATGATGGGTTGAGTAGTGGATTGTACATGTTGTTTAATGGCATTGAAGTGAAGTATAGGGATGAGCATGTTTGGCGTATTTGTAGTCTTCAATAATTTTATTATATTAATGCTTGGTTTAGGATGCTTGTAGTTGAGCTTGATGAATGAACAATATTGTAATGATTTAATGTGTGGAGCCAAATATGGATGATTTCAAAGTAATTTATGTTGTGACTATTTCATATAATAACAAGTGGTAAAGGGAGTAATAGTGGATAAAGGAAATTTGAATTCTATATGTAAAATGATTGTCATTAAGTTTTTTCCTTATATTGCCATCTTGTTACCTTGTTCACGATGTCCCTATCCATTCCTCGTGACATACAAACATGCTTGTTTCTTGATATCAGGTGTTGCATGCATGCATTCTAAAGAAATTTATCAAAGTTAGTTAGTTTGATATGATTGCTTGCATTAATTATGATCATGGGTAGTCATAGTAAAGAGGTTTCAACTTACATTACATATTGAAAGAAAAAATGAACTCTCTCTTTGGTGTTATTATTGAAGAAATTTCACCTTATGAGAATGTTGTATCTAAGTGGGTATTGATTTTCTTTTGGAATGAAAATTTCAATGGTTTTAATAAAACTTATTTGATTGGTAATATGAGTCTATTGTGTGATGTATAATGGGAAGTTCCTATGTATACTTGTAATTAATGCCTCAAAACTATGTGATACAATGTGTTTGAAGAATCAACGAAAAAATACTTTCAAGAGAAAACTTCCATCCTCACTTATCTTTCATAATAAGATCAATGTAAACCATCCCAAACTTTATAAACTATAATAACTTAAGAATAAAAAAGAGAAAACATTTTAAATTTTCAACTTTCTTTAAAACAAGAAAAAATATATACTTCTAAATACAAATATTGCAATACTCATATAAACGTATCACTATAAACATGTCACTACTTTAGTGTTCACAAAAGTTCCTAATCCAATTGCAACCAAGTAGATCTCATATATTTTGTTCTAGATTTTCTTCATTTAATGTTGAAAGTTGAAACACATTCAATTAGACAAGGAGGAATTCACATACTAGCACATAATGTAAAACATAAAATACAAAATAGAATAAAATCCATAAAATACAACACGTAACACAATATTGATTATAAATTTATCCAATTTTGTTAATATCATTTTTTTATAATAGTGTACACAAATTGCAAACTACATGCTTTTTTATCGGTTAAACGTTTTTTTATACAAACATAACATCCATGATTCACTAAATTATTTTTAAATTAATTGTCTTGATAAAAAAATTATAAATTTAATCCAAATAAATATATAAGGTTAAAAAGACATTAAGAGTGTATTTTATCTTTGGCTTCTAAAAATCCTCTCAATCAGTTATAAAATGTGAAAACTGTTTTGAAATTATTAAAATGAGATCACGTTTCTTGAATAAACATTTAATTTTTAAAATAGTTCTTAAAATTGCTATATAATTTATGAATAGTAATAAAAAATATCTGATGAAGGAACCATTGAAAACAGAGGCCTCTCTAAAATAGAGAGCCTTTTTATTGATTTAAACATTCATAAATCTGCAACTCCAGGACTTTATAACATAAAAACATCATATATTTGGAGAGGATAAATAGTTAAATAACGAATAATTTAGCGTTTTATATGGTACTAGGGTGGAGAAATTAAGAAGCATACCAATAAAATAGTGACATTAGTTGTTCTTGTTATGGCGGGGACTGTGTCGCGGAGCTGATGGGAGCTACTGGAAATTGGGTGGCGAGAAACCGTCTTCTTCAGATCCGTATTCGTTCCACGTCATCACCTTCTAGGACTCCACATGTGCCACCTACGTGGCAGTTTGGCACCCATGCATGAAGAGCTAGGTGGCAGGAGATTCCGGGTGGCTCGATTTCTCATGTAATTCCTGACAGCTTCGACGCCATTTCTAACTATGTCTGGCGGTGGTAGAATTAGTGGATTCCCCTCCAGATTTAGCCGTTTCAACTCCACGAGGCATCCAATTAAATCGGGCAGGGTTTTAATCTGGTTATAACTCACGTCTAATGCAACGAGTGCAGTCAGCCCACAGATCGAATCCGGCAATTCTTTAAAAGAATCAAAATTGCAACTAACGTTAAGGATTTGAAGGTTTACAAGGTTTTCAATATCTTCGGGTAGAGATCTAAGCTTGTTCATATGAACGTCCAGAACTCTCAGAGACGTCATGCGGGAAATGGAGAGAGGGAGATTAGAAATTTTGTTGGAATGAACAGAGAGCTTTCGGAGGTTAAGCAGTTTGAATCCCAAAGATTCCGGCAGCAGCTGTAGCTTATTGAAATCCGCGATCAGCTCTTCCAGAGAACTGATAAATTTGATTTGTAATACGTTAGCAGAAAAATCCTACAATTGATCAAACAGCGCAGAATTAAATGTTTGCGGAAGAAATTAAGGGTTCGAAATGGAATTTTACCCGCAATCTTGAACACTTTGTGGGAATTCGGCGAAGAAATTTCCAGAAATGTTGAGGACTTTGAGATTAGGCAGCCGTCCCATGGAATTGGGTAGCGATGTGAGCTGGTTCGAATGGACGTCGAGGGTTCTCAAATTCACCAGACTTGTCATGGATTCGGGCAGACACTGCACGAAATTAATGTTATTAGCAAACTCTAAAATGTTTCATATTTCCTGTAATCAATCATATAGAACACTGCATTACCTTAATGCTGTTATTAGAAAGGTCGAGTTTTGCGATGGCNGACTTGTCATGGATTCGGGCAGACACTGCACGAAATTAATGTTATTAGCAAACTCTAAAATGTTTCATATTTCCTGTAATCAATCATATAGAACACTGCATTACCTTAATGCTGTTATTAGAAAGGTCGAGTTTTGCGATGGCCGAGAGATTCTGTGCAGCATCTGGCACGTCAAAGAGTATAAGGCCTCTTAGTTCTTGCAGAAGCTGCTCAAGGTCTAGCCTCGTATTTCCATGAAGATCAGCTCTGGCTCTCGAGATTGGTCGGTTCTCAGGCTCCTCGACGATGACAGATGCCGGCTTCTTCACAATGTCGTCGTACATTCGATAGAGCTCCGCAAGCTGTATAACTGATCTGTGCGGAGCCTTTTCTGCTTCTGCAATTCTCTTCGTCTCGGCCTCCATTGCGGCCTGCATTAATTAATCAAAGCAATTTGTTAAGACTGCAAAGAAGTGCAAATAGATTTCAGAAAAGGAAGAATTGAGTCTGAGCTGAACCAACCTTGGCAGCCTGGCAGAGCGAGATATCCAGGTCGGGGGGATTGGGGAGGGCTGCGATGGCTTCTATCTTCCATGCCAATTCCGATTCAATACGGGAAATTGCCTTCCGCGATTCAATTACAACACCGTGACTCGGGCGATTTCCCAAGCTTTCCTCCATTGTGGCGGCTTCACTCTAATTCAATACAGAGAGCGGGGGTTCGAGCCTCTTAGCCTGTCTAATTCCATCGGCTTCCATTCAAAGATTGCAAAATCAAACTTGAAAGTCTATTTTCATGGCCGCCTCGCCGTGACGCATTTGAAATTATAATTAATGGTGCAGAGACTTTTATCCATTCTTAATCCGTCGGAGAATTAGCATATACAGTGCATGAAGTCCACAACCAAAAATGCCAGAGAAAGGATACGTTTTCTTGAAATTCAAGGCTGACCTGCAACTTATCCCAAGAACAATTACATCCATTCATAACGACAAGTATAGAACATGAAAGGCCGATCATCATCGATGATGCAACAACGACAACTGTATAAAACAAAAAAATTCCATCCATTCACAACGACAACTGTATAAAACAAAAAATTGGGTTTACATTATTTTTTCTGTTGCCATTATTTATACGCGGGATAATACCATAGTGAAGAAACGAAATATTAGTTTACACAATTATTTCTGTTGCCATTATTTATACGCGGGATAATACCATAGTGAAGAAACGAAATATTAGTTTACACAATTATTTGACGACATTGATTATGAAGAAGACACAATACCTACCTTCAATAAGTAGTACAATGATGCAAAACATACTGTAAAAGGATAATTTATTAAAAAGTTTAGATACTAGAGAACTTTGTCATTTTGAATGTTAAATTACAAAATTTTCATGAAACATGGTTCCAATATTCGAATTTTAAAAAGATATAATTGATATTTCTTGTTAATATAATTATATTTTATTAAAATTATAATAATAACATACAGAATAAAAATAAGAGTTATTATCATAACCATCATCATTTTTAATCATAATAATAATGATAGATAGCTATTTATTAATGATGAAATTCAAAAAATTAAAAGATACTAAGTTATAATCACTTTTAATCATAATGATAATGATAATGATAGATATTTATTAATGATAAAATTCAAAAAAAATTAAAAGATATCAAGTTATATAAATGATTTATTATTGAAAAGATTTAAGATATTTGTAAAATACTTAAAGTTGAATTTTTGTTCATATATAACATAATAAAAACTATAAATACATATCACAATATAATAAAAACCATGAATGTATGTATACCCAACAAACATAACATTTGAATTAACATTTACACGAAAGAATAAACATAAATAAATACAACAACAAATTTACCCTTTAATTGTTAGTTACCAACTAGTTACATATAGGACATGGTCTTTCTAGTTCCTCCAAGCCATAAGTGTTGTTGTTCCATTTCTCTCAACAACATGTCACCCCTAAGTTGAGGCTATGAGTCTACAATGAGGTCTGACCCTCTTGGTTGTCCACTCTCTACATTCATTAGCTCAAACATATATGTTCTACTCCATTAACAATTTCAATCCACCGACTCTATTCCCCTCAACCTATGCAACCTAAGAAATATGATCTCCCTTCTCTTCCATGTAGTCACTCGTTCCTTACCACATCCCTCCATGGCTCCATTCTACTTAGTTTTCTAGGAATCTCATAGTTGGGAACTACAGGAACTCTTAGTTGCTCTAAAAGTGTTCACAACATCATTCTCAAAGCTCTTCAGACATTTCCTCAACACGAAATATCAAATACAAACATACAACCTTGCTCTTGGCACAAAAATCATCCCCCTCAAGAATATTCTCAAACACAACACTACTAGTGCTCTTTTCTAACACTCACTTCTCCTCTTGTTGCCCAAAACCAACATTTAAAAATTGTCCAAAAAAGAAACTGAAATTTTCTTTTCTTCTCATGTAAGAAAGTTAACTCTCACATTTCCCAAAAAGTGGTTGTACTTAGGTCATGCTATCATAAATTTGTGAGTTGACCTTTCCCACCCACCACTCTTCAATTACTTTAATATCTATTTTGATATTTATAAGGGAATAAACATTATAATGAAATGGCTTGGATTAATAGAAATGGGTAACCCCTTGGACCCACATTTAGCCCCCTCTCTTGTGAAATCATAGCCCCACGTCATTACCATCCCTCTCATATCACAACCAACCATAACTATTCTTATTAATCTTTTCAATGTACAAAATGCATATTTCGGCCCTCAACCATATTAATGAGTATGGGATATTCATCCCAAACATATCTACTCACTAGCCTAAATCAAATTTACGCATTTACATTATAATTTGTGGGGATTAAAACTACGTCCCCTCCTTATTTTTCCACTTTCCTCAGTGCTCAACATCGCATAGGTTTAAATACGTATTGCAATGCTAATATCTCTGGACTTTAACTAACATACATGATCTCGGACCTTGTATTTCACATGCACTTTGGCCTAAAACACATATACATAGGCACTTCGTCCCAAAACATGTACAGATAGGCACTTTGACCCAAAACCATACATAACGATTTCACAATTCATCATTATTGCAATAGTTCGAACTGGCAATATCTATTTCCCCTCAATATGCACAAACCAAGTAAGTGTACCCCTTCTCGACAGTACAATCCCTCAGTTTGTACCACTTACCTCTAAGGCTCTAACACAAACTGACGAGGAAGTTTTGGAGATGCAACTCTAGGAATTTTTCACTACAACAAATTTCACAATGTTTCAATTCCCACAACAATTCCAACCAACATATTCTCTTTCCATTCAACCTGCACAACCCAAGGAAGTGTACCTCCTTTCTTTGCATCACAATCCCTTAGGTTGTGCCACTTCCCTCCAGAGCTCTTGCACAAGGTCGGATAGGAAGTCTCAAATTTGTGTCTCCATGAATTTAGTTGTGGTAATGGAATCTCTAACCCTCAAACAGTTGCAAATGTGCCTCTTGCATTGCATCCTTCAACTCCATTTTTTTTCTTCTGAACATGTCCACCTAGACTTTAATTGTTCCATTCCTTTGAACTTCATCTCCAATTACTTCTATCTCCCTTCCTTCCAAGTACTCGGTTCATCGCTTCATTCTTCAGCTATTCCTATACAACCTTCATGAAAATATTCATGTTATAGCCATTATCATATAAAATATATCTTATTCATGGGAGTTCTTAAGTCCACAATGTAATGTTTATTCAAAAATAGGTTGTAACCACAAACAATATTTATTTGTATGGATATCGTGTTTTTCAAATAGCTGCCAGAGGGAAGAATTCATGTGACTATTATTTGTTGATGTACCCTCATGTTTCAAGCCACCATGTCATATATGCATTATTACATTGCTCCTTCCTTTCTACACTCACCCTCTAGGATCAAGCATTCCCTTCTCAGCTACACAGTCTCTCGAGTGATCCATCATTTTCCAAGGTGTGCTTGTGAAAAGACAACACCAACTCACTACTAGTCTCCCATTGGAAATTTGTATCTACTGAAAATCATAGGGTTCCAGTGTCCTAAAATTATCCTTCTTCTTGAGATTTCAACTTCAATATCCATCATCTCATATGTATTGCATGCATACAATCATCATGAGATATCATCATAATAGTTTCATTTATTAATTCAAATCTAATTCATAAGAAAAAAAATTGTTGGTATAAGATTCTTTCTCATAATGCGTGATTCTTGTAGCAAYAGGAATTGGTCTTCCTCATGGGTGTTGGGCTCAATATATGATCATTTTCATGACAGTTATTATACACTTTTTCCATATGTATACATGTGTTTTTCATCTTTTGAAGGATATTTTTGGATAATTTGATAAAATGGTATGATTGGCATAAGGTACGTGTAATTCATGTTTAATAATTAAATCAAGTGTAATTCATCGTTTTCTATGATTTCCAAGAGTTACTTCGTGTTTTTCTTCTGTTACAGGGCATAACGCACCATGTTTCTAGTTCCGACACTTGATCCGACACCCAGTATTGCACAAAAACGTAAGGCGAGTTCGAGGTTATGGCATTGGCGGCCAATGATGGATAAATTAGGCACATGGGTTTTCTTCATGATCGCCCCCTCCAGCTACTAAGCTCAAGAAAACTCAATTTCAGTTGTCTAAAGAAGGCAATTATTGGTTCACTTAGTTTCGGCAGTTAGGGCACAATTAATGAAATTTGCCAATTTTAGAAGTGGTTCGAACCTCCTGTGGTCGACCACTTGACATGTAAATGTTATAAATACCACAGAGG
Organism: Picea sitchensis; assembly: GCA_010110895.2. Lineage (NCBI taxonomy): Eukaryota > Viridiplantae > Streptophyta > Pinopsida > Pinales > Pinaceae > Picea > Picea sitchensis. The sequence goes on along the minus strand of SNQJ01S0105789.1, from coordinate 46,902 downwards.
TGGTCAGGCATAATTTAAACATCATATACAACAGTGTGATAGGGATAAACACGTTTTTACTCTGTTTTGAGTTTTTACATTGCCAGATTATGCCAGAAATACGTTTTTGAGTTTCCATAGTGAATTCTAGTTGCTGAGTTCATGGTTGGATTTTAGGAAGTAGCCACGACTTTCTAGGGGGGCCACTAGCAGTCTGGTTACTGTCTTTCTGTTGTTTATGTATTCCATAGTTTAGTTGTTTTCTTTATTTCCTGTACATGCGTTTTTATTGTGTTAATTAGTTTGTTGTAAGTTAATTGCTCTGATTCTCTTTTGCAGGTTAGAATGATGAATTGTGTTGACATAAGTTAATCTTGTAGATTAGGAATGGATTTGCAAATCCATAGACTAACTCCATGTGTAATTAGATAGTAGATTATGCTTTTATTTATGATTTTAGAATCCAATTTAAAACATAGTTTTAATTAGAATAGAACATAGTTTTAATTTGGGTTTTCTTTGGCAGGGATGTTGATGGATGGATAGATTTAATACTCGTTCTCAGTTTGTTTATTTTAGTTTTGAATAGATTTCTTTTGCTTCATTATTGGTTAATGTAATTTTCAATTTATTTCTTGATATCATAGTTTAATTTATGTTTTTAATTCATCATAGCTTGAATGATTAAAATAGATATAGCATAGTTTTCCTTTACGCAATTTCCTTTCATAGATTAAAATGAAATTAAATCTCATTATGTTGTTGATGGTTTATACATGAATATGCAGGGTATTTAACATTACTTTTATCATGGCTAAGTTTTCAATCGACTATTTACTTCACACCTTTCATTTTTCCATTGAAATTAGTATTGAGCTTATACCGTTGGAATTGTCCTTTATTGTCAAGTATCATTGAGATATCATCCATCACCATCGAAGGCATTCACACAACCACCAACATTACATTTGAGTGTTTCATAGATTAAGGATAGTTTCTTTCTTTCGTAGATTAGAAGAGATAGTTTCTTGTTCTCATAAGTTTAGTTGGTAGTCTTTCTGCTTTCAATAGAATAGATTTTATTTCATGCATGGCATCGAACATTCAGATTTGTTTTCACGCATTAGAAATAGTTTTGCATTAGGCATTTAGTTCACTTGCCTCTTAGGCTAGATAGTTTTTCAATGATAAGTCTTTTCTTACCTGTCTCGTTGCTTTAATAGGATAGATAATTATCTTTGCTTACTTTTATTTTGCCCTAGTAGGTTAGTTAGGTGTCTTTGCTTACTTATCTATTTTCTTTAATAGGTTAGATATGTGTTTTTGTTTACTTGCTTATTAAGTTCTTCAATAGGGTAGTTTCTCATTGAATGTAGGTTGGCAAGTTAAAAGTAGTTTGATTTCGTCATTTGCTTATTATGCTTAGTAGTTTGTCTTTGCTTACTGTTGAACTAGTTTTCTTTACATAGGGTTTTTACTTGCTTTCTTAGAATTGTCCATCGATCATTGGCCCAAAGAATACTTAGGTTACCTAGTTTCCAATTGCTTTATAGGGTTTGCTCATTAGATAGTTTTGCTTAAGTAGATTATCCTTAGATATCTACCTTCCTTAGCTAGACCATACTCCTACCGCCTTCTACCTTTGACATATATTTTCCTACAACTCTAAGTTTACTTACCCCGGGTTGACAATTTAATTGAGGGTAGTTTAGTGTCTTTTTAGTGCATATATAACACCCATCAATAAGATTACATAATTTCCATATATGATACTATTCTTCTTGCAATACTCTCAATGTTTACTCACCCAAATATATTTTCGATAATCATACACATTATATTTTATTTCAACACTTATAAAAGCTCATAAAATGACCTTAGAATTGTATCTTACCAGCAAATTAATCACTTCCATCTATTATTAATAATAAATGGAATGAAACTATCACATATGATGTATTATGAATATACCAAGCCATAATGAAATCAAACATTACAAATAAATAAACCATTGTGCCAATACCCATGGCAAGATCTACACAAGGAATCCTTGCATTGAATTTGGAATACCACATATTTATGTCATGTATTCCACCATGGTGAGTTGGAATTCTATCCAACACCTCAATGCATCATCCAAAATCTTCCCCATTTACTTGTTCAACCATTTGTATACCTTCCTCTTTGACCCATACACAACACTATGAATACAATAATTTAGTGCTCTTCAGTGTCGGCAAAAAGGTTGCATTCAAAACATCAGTTATATAGGGGAAGACCATTACACACTTGTATGGAACTATAGTTCTTCCATACCCAACCATAACATGGTTGCACACATGACTATCTCTATTAGCATCCATTTCCATAAAAAAACTATGTCTCATAAATTTCTTGGTTATGATCTCATAACTAACATAACATACCACTACATTCTATGTAAATGCATTCAAGCATTATACATCATGTGTATACTCTGGCCCTCTACCTTGACACATAAATTAAAATACTGAGGTTTAACTGAGGGAAATCTTATCTAAATTCCCTTCATTATTTTATGTATCATAATAAACCAAATGGATATCTACATGATTGCTATCAATTTGTTTGCTGCTACCTGATTAGCTGGAATTTTGTAGAATCTCGTTGACTCCCTTCAACAACCTCTTGATCAATATCCTTATCATCAACATTTATCTTAATATGAATGACTATCATATGTAGTAGAAAAATCATCACTTTCAACCATGCTATGAACCTTTCTTAGATATATAATCTGTCATTAGTCATATTCAATTATCATAGCATCATTATTTCACACACAGACATACAATATAAGACTATTTTTAGTCTATGAACATGCCATATGCATGTATATGGATTTATTCTTGCACTAATGAACATCAATATGCACTAAAAATTCAATCTCTTCATGCTTGCTAATGTATATGCATCCTAGCTTCATTGTGCATCACTTCCATTATGCACTCTAGTACATATATGTTTCAAATTCTTGTGTTGTATGTAACCATCCTTGAATCCCTCTAGATCCTTTTGGCCTCGTGCACTATCATTCTACTCATTTGTGCATTGCCATTCCTTGAACTAAAAATATTTCCAACCAAGTCCCATTTGGACATATTGCAATTCCAACCAGTATGTCATATTAGCCATTACCTCCACTTAGGAATCTATGTTCCAACCTTACCTTGCTAGAACTTTCCAATACCTTCAAATGGGGTACTTTATATCATTCCATCACCTTATACTAGGTTAACCATAATTATTATGGCATATATTGTCATTATATATAGCTTTACATTGGCTTTCTCAATTTTTTTTGACACTTTTCTTCACTTCATTGGATAATTTCATGTAAAGTCTTTTCTTGTCCACTGGAGACCAATTTTCTCTCAATGGGATGGGATTATATATTTATCTATTGGAAATATCAATGAATATCCTTTATTACCTTGTCCCTTGAATCCTTTTTACTTGTACTCTAATTCTGCTATGTACTCTAAAGATAGAATAGAAGTGTCTTTCTTTCTTTCTTAGACATTCAACCATAGTTTTCAACTCATAACTAGAAACCCTTTTAAGTTCTCATAGACTATCCCTTAAAGATGATCTACCCATCCCTATGACTCACCCATTACCTCATGATACCTTTTTGTTCATTTGGAGCAATCTTTGGAGCTATCAGCACATTCCTACCTTCAAGGCTACAACGACTTACCCTACCTTTTAGTGCCCATTACTTTCATCCTTCACCTATTGGCTTCACGATTTATGTGAGATGCCGGCTTCTTCACAATGTCATCGTACATTCGATAGAGCTCCGCAAGCTGTATAACTGATCGGCTTCTGCAATTCTCTTTGTCTCGGCCTCCATTGCGGCCTGCATTAATTGATCAAAGCAATTTGTTAAGACTGCAAATAAGTGCAAATAGATTTCAGAAAAGGAAGAATTGAGTCTGGGCTGAGCCAACCTCGGC
>SNQJ01S0105788.1:54632-80255 GCA_010110895.2 Picea sitchensis | reverse complement strand
GACTTCTTTAGCTTACAGACTAGCTCTTTATTTCCCTTCACTACAAAGCCTTCTGGCTGCTTCATGTAGATTTCTTCTTCCAGATACCCATGTAGGAATGCTATCTTCACATCCATTTGTTCCACTTCAAGATAAAAGACAACAACAATAGATAAAACAAATCTAATAGAAGTTAACTTAGCAACAGGAGAAAAAATCTCACCAAAGTCAATTCCCTTTGCCTGGGAATAACCTTTTGCTACTAACCGAGCTTTGTATTTCTCCACTTTACCTTCTACATTAAACTTCTTCTTGAACAACCATTTTCTACCAACTCATTTTCTTCCAGCTGGAAGCTCAACTATATCCCATGCCTCATTCTTATCCAAGGCATCCATTTCTTCAACCATGGCATTTTTACAGAGTTTACTATCCTCTGAATTCACTGCTTCCCTGACAGTTCTGAGATCATCATCAATAATAGATAAAGAAAAATTGGAATGGAAATCAGATGGAATATACCTCTCTGGTTGCCTTCTATCTCTCACTGATCTCCTTAATACTGGGGTATGAGGTTCTTCTTCTTATGCTTCTGCTTCCTCTGCTTCCTCTTCTTTAGATGATTCAGATTTTGCATCATCATGAGGTTATTATTCTTATACTTTCCGCTTCTCAGGCTTCTTTAGATGATTTAGATTTGCATCATCCAACTCAAGGGTCTGTTTTCCTGTGCCTGCTCACATGCTGGTGTGGGAATTCATGTTTGGACACATCTTTTACTCTCTGAAAACAACATCTCGACCATAAACAATATTCTTGGTTTCTCGTTCCAAATCTATAACTTTCTTACACCATCTTTATAACCAATAAAGATACATCTTTTCATCTTATTATCCAAATTACTCCTATTTTCCATTGAATATGCACATAAGCATCACAAACCAAACACCTAAGATGTTGAAGAGAGGGTCTCTTTCCTGCATTCATAAATCTCTGTGGTGGAGTTGTATCATCCAATGATGATGAAGATGATCGATTGACCAAGAGTTGTAATTTCACACTGCCTCTTCCCAAAATTCTTGTTCTAACCTAACACCACTGAGCATACTCCTTTATTTTTCCATCGTGTTGTCCTGTTCATCCTTTCTTTAACTCCATTCTACTGCAATGAGAGGTAATGGATTTAGTCAGATGTCTTGCTTATACCAATATCTCTTGTTAATTCCTTCTAATTCATTTCTGTATTGTATTCTTTCTAATTCATTTCATTGCACTTCCACCATTATTTGTTCTCAATACCTTTATTTTTTTTTTTTTTTTTTTTTTTTTTTTTTTTTTTTTTTTTTTTTTTTTTTTTTTTTTATTTATTTTTTCTAAGAAAATAAATCCATGTGTTCCTTTGAAAATCATCTATGAATGAAACATAATACACACATTTACCAAGGGATGGAATAGATCAGGTCCAAACACATCACTCATATCAACTCTAAGATCCCTTTACTCTTGTATCACCAGATGAGAATCTTAATCTTACTCGATTTTGTCTACTATATATGCAATGTTCACAGAAAATAAAATCCAGAGTGCAATTAGACATACCTTCAATCATACCTTTACCATGTAAAGTTCATGTCTCTTTCTCCAATATGCCCTACTTTGATGCCACAATATTTTGGTCTTTTTTCCTGGGACAATATTGGTCTTGTCTCCCTCATTTTTCTACTGAAAACATAATTGTTACACCCATTAGTATGTTCTTCCCAACAACTTGCACACAGAGTTCCAAACTTAACTCCCCTCATCAACACCATATTGCTACTGTACCATCTCAGTAAGTGTCCTTTTCAAATATAGTTTTAACTCCTGCATCACCCAACTTTGTTACAGATATGAGGCTCCTGGCATAGTTTTGAATGTGTAGGAACCCTGTGAAGATTTTTAATCCTTCCATCATTTAGCACAACTTAACCCTTCCACATCCTAAAATTTTGTCATTGAATATCTCCTAGGAATACATCACCACCATCATATTTTTCATAGTTACAGAGAACCACTGTGAGGAGTCATATGGTATGATGACGTAATCTGAGTCGATCAACCCTACACCATGGTTTGCATGTGTACTTGTAGATTCTAGTAAACATCACCTCTTCAAGGAGGTTTTCAACTCATGGGAAGAGGTACTATCATATCCCTTTGGATTTCAACCTTCTAGACTTGCAATCTTTCTTATAATGCCCTGCTTACCACACTTCCAAAGATTTCCTCAAAGATTTTCCGGGGACTTAGATCTACTCCTAGATTTAGATTCATCCCAAGGCTTACCAAGGTTCATGTCTTGGGTATGCTCTCTTACAAATAGTAAAGCATCCTCAGGCTGCATTCATCCATGCTTTTTCGTACTTCATCTCTTCGTAGGATAACAAGGATGCAACTACATCCCCATACTTCAATGTAGATTTAGTGGTACTACCTATTGCTACAACCATTTATCCTAAGAGTCTGCAAAAGAACATAAATACGCATTAATTTATCTTCTTTGCAATCGTATTATTACTGTATCCAAGTTGACTTTACTGTACCAGAGTATTAAAGGCATTTAAATGCTCTTTCATAGAATCTCCATCTTCCATCCTAAGATGATACAACTTCTTTCGAAGAAACAACTTGTTTACCAGGGACTTTGATTGATACAAATTCCCTAGCTTATCCCATAGTTCCTTGGCTGTAGATTCTCCTGAGACATTCAACAACACCAAATCTGCCAGGCACAGTCGAATAATACTCCTTGCTCTTCTGTCCAACTTGTCCCAATCTTCCTTCGACATACCAGCAACTGGTATACTAGTATTTTGTGTACTGTTAGGTTGTGTACCAATAGCCTGTGTGCTTGTAGATGGTGTGCCAGTAGGTTGTGTACCAGGATCCACAACGATCCATTGTTCTTTGTCTACAAGAAGGTCCTCCATATTGAGCTTCCATAGCTCAAAGTTTTTACCGTTGAACTTCTCTATCTCTATTCTAGATGAGATTGCCATTCCTCTTTCTTTACTCGAATATCCACTGCAAAAGATCCCACTAAACCCAGGTTTATCACAGACCCAAGATAAACTTGATCTATCAAGACCGATCCAAACCCTCAGCAACAAAGGCATCCCTTTGAAGCTAAAAATGAGCTCTAATACCACATGTAAGTTTTAAACCTGCAAAGTAAAGCAATGCATATAGATTCTTAAGCAATACATAAATTAATCAATGGCTCATACACAGAGTACACAAAGATTTTTACCGAAAACCCTCAACTGAGAAAACCTTTCTTATTTTCATTATATCGAATTTCACCATTCTCCATACAATATATACAATGTTTCTAGGTATTCCATAGATACAAAAACCCTAATCCCTTAATCCTGGATTAATTTACAAATCGTCAGATGCAGTTGTTGTATCTGACACACCCACACACACACACATGCAAAGAATATAAAACATACCCAACAAGGATCTCTAATTTTAATCATACTTGAGCATATTGAATATCTATAGGTGACTGAGGTAACCAAAGGATATCTAAGTTTAATTTTAGAGGGAAGTTGAAGTAAAAAAGGTTGAAATTCAAGGGAGGATAAATTCTTTTGATGATGTTTTCTAAGGTATGTTATTTACAGGTCATCTCACCATTTTCACAATAAAAAATTTTCTAGAATGCTTCAGACCATAAAATTGGAATTCCATTGAGAAAACATATCCAAGTAGTTGTGATACAAATTTTAGCATGTGGGTCATTTTATTTTTGGAGTTACACGTCGTTGAAAATAAGGTTTGTGGCTAGTCCTTAAACTAGTCTAAAACATGTGTTTTGGGTAAAAACATCATAAATTATTCATAATAGATCCAAATTTAGTAAGACCAAATGTATTGGTTATATTACAGGGTGTATTAATCTTTGTACAATTTTTAGATCCCTACAACAAATATTTTGTGCGGGGCATGCTCTATAAGTTCGCTCTCTAGAATAAACCATAATTCAACAAGGTGTGTCATTTTTGCTATAACTCCTTTTCTGAGAGGTTCCAAGTAGCGAAATATGGAGGAATTGCATAAAATTCACTGAAGAACTTTGTGTACCATTTTTAGATCTTTATTCATTACAGGTATATAGTTATGATTATTGCAAGTTAGGGTTCTTGACTAATCCAAAATTAGTCATGTGAGACTAAAGTAAAGTTTGATGAAAATGCTAGCCTCTTGTTTTTAAAGTTAAGAAAGTTTTACAACTATATGATCATATACACCAAATCTATTATAGAGTTACAAATCAGATTTAGATGATGAAATTGATGAGGGCTTTTGGTTGAGGTACATGTTGGGTACATGGTTGAGACAAGTAGTTGATGAGTTGGCACATACATGAGGTGTATAGTTGATGATGTTGGTACATCTTGATGAGTCATAGTTGATGAGTAGTTGATAAATGATTGGTACATACTTGGTACATGGTTTGAGGAACTTGTTAATAGTATTTTTGACACATGGTTTTTGGATGATGTAGCATACTTGTATTGGTATATTATTTGAATCACATATTGATCTTGGTGATGATTATGAGTTATTGTGTTATGCTTGGTTGATGCACATCCTTGAGAGTTGTCTTGGTGATTGATCTTGGTGAGTAGATCTGATTTGGTTGCTAATATTGATGAGACAGGTTTTTGTGTTAGGTTGTTTGGATAGGTTGTTGTGACATCGTATTTGTATAGGTTTGGTACATGGTTGATGCACATGTTCATGGTACAGGTTGAGGTGCAGGTTGGTGCATGGTTGATGCACTTGTTTATGGTGTAGGTTGATTACATGTTGTTTGGTACAGGTTGGTGCATGGTTAATGCACTTTTTTATGGTGCATGGTTGATGCACATGTTTATGGTACAGGTTGATGCATGGTTTATGCATGGTTTAGGTTATTGGTACAGGTTGTTTGGTGCATGCTGATTAGTACAAGTTTACAACAGTATATCTCACAGTGATAGTGTGAAAATGGTTCCATCATTCTACTTATATTTCAGGGTGGTTGTATAGGGAAAGGATAGGTGGCAGATGGAAAACAAAGGAAGTTGGTGCTTCCAATGAATGTAATTCTTAAAGACATATAAGAAAAAACATTATGTGGTTTTCTCCCGCTTTGGGTTTCCACGTAAAACACTGGTGTATTGTGTATTTGTGTGATTACTCATTTGTTCATTGTTTATTTACTCTGTAAATATTGGATTATAATGATACATTGATATACCACTTGTATTTTATGGTGAAAAGGGATTAGATTTCTCTATTATTGATTCACACCCCCCTCTCAGTAATCTAACATTTGGTATCAGAGCAGGTTCCTTCAAGAAACAATTTAACCACTAGAAGGAGATCATGGATTATTATGAGAATGGAGTACCATTGTTTAATGGTCATAATGGTTTAAAGTATGAGGCTTAGAGAATAAGGACAAAATTATTTTGACAGGCATAGGAGAATTATGTTTGGCTATCAGACGTTATAGGATATGATCGCTGAAAAAGGGAAAAGACTACAACCAAGAAGGAATTTAAGAAGAATAACAAAATAACAATGGATTTCATCTGGGAAGGATTACCTAATCCAGTAAGAGAAAAGGTTGGTAAATGTTCATCAACCAAAGAACTTTGGGATAAGTTACATGACATATATTCTTCACCCATCACAGATTCATAAAATGCCAAAGAAGATGCAGGTACAGATCAAGAAGAAATATGTTATTATGTTCACCATGTCAAACAGATTCAAAAGATGAAGAGGACATAATCAACAGAGGTATGTTGTTTTTTTTTAATTGTGAAAAATAAAGACATCTTGAAATAGAATTCCATGAAGGAAATGGGACAAAAAAATAAATTGAAAAAGAAGACAATCATGAGGCAGAATTGATTAGTGCTTTAGATGAATTAAGAGAAGAAAACAAGTCACTCGAGAAAGAATCGATGAAACAAAAGGAAAGTGTTCACATTTTTTAAGAATCCCAACAGGTCATCAATAACTTAAGAACTCAACTAGAATAAGCCAAAAAGATCGAAGAAAATATTGAATATCAAAAACAGTGTTTGGAAGAAAACATAACAGCATAGAAGGAAGAAGAAGAAATGAGAGAGAAGATATTGACATATCATCTTAAGGAAAGAACTAACGATCTAAATGAGCTTGATTTAGAGTTTGGTCAAGAAGATAAATTACTTGAAGAAGAAATAATCACATTAAAAACCCATCTTGAAGAAGCGAAGAGAACAAAAGAGGTCATGAAGTCTCAAATATTAATGAAAGAAGAAGAGGTTGAGAAGCTTGAAGAAGAAGTTGTCACATTGAGAAGTAAAATTGCCAAGCTCAAAAATAATGTTGAAGAGACAGAAACTTTTACATTAGTTATAGAGAATGAAGAGAAGCACTCTAGGTTGCTATAAAATAAGAATGAAGAAAATAGAAAGAGTTATGCAAAATTACTCAAATGAAAGAATCATGGTCAACTAGAATCTAAGAAAACTATTGAAGATGAATCTACAAGAAGACCATCTGTATTCAAGCCACAAATAAGCTTCAATCATGATCATGATCAGTTAAGGCATAAATTCAGAAGGACTACACCACAAAGAATATCATTCACTCCCAGGTATGAAAATTTATTTTATGGTAATTGTTTTTATTGTACTAATTTTGGACATAAGGTTGCATATTGCAGGGATTATAAAAGAAATGTTCAAGCAATAAGTGCCTATGTGGCCACACATAACATTGAGTGTTACAAATGTCATAACTATGGACACATAGCCAATGATTGTATAAGCATGATCGATACTTTTGTTAGTCTCTAATTTTGTCTTGGTTTAGTGAGAAAACCTTATTCTAGACCCTTCTTACCTACACTTCAATTTCTGTTTCCAGTTGATTTCGTTCTTTGTTTTTAGTGTTTGATGGTTTTCATTTCAATTTTTGAATAGTTTATTCAAGCTTGAAATTGAAAGACATGGTTTTTAAATGAGGTGTCACCTTATATGCCTGTTTGAACTTCATAAATTCAAATTTTGCTAAGTCATTAATAGCACTACAGGAATAAGGCTATTCCCGTAGAGCCAAAATAATCATGCCTTGATACGTGCCTGCCATACATATTTCATTATGATGACACGAATCATGGATTAAGAGTTCGCATGCATCCACAAAATCCTGGAATCATTTACCGATTCAAACTGTTTCATAACCCGATTGTTGTGTACCCGCACAGGACTCATTTTAAATAACCCAATTCTAAATGATCGTTATATTATACCTGTTTGATTTTGTTGAATTCAGGCACAGGTATTCTCTCAAAGGAACAAAATACACTAACAGATTGCAGGTGGAAAATTTGAAACCCGAGGGCACTAGTTACAAAATTTTGTTTTCATGGCGCCAAAGAGGAGCGAGAAGGTAGTTTAAATTGGAACAGGGGAGTACCTCGTAGCTGGATTCGACCCGAATGGCACACTGCTCTAATCGTTATCCACGGGAACAAGGAATTATACCTGATGAGATGTAGGTGGCAATGTGGTTGAACATATTAGGCCTTTACCCTGGTATCCAACAAAGCTTGCTTGGCACTTGAATTTCTCTCGCATGCAAATAAGGAAAAACCAAATGCTTGAAAGGATTCATGAATTCTTAAAGCAAGAAAATGAGATTGGGAACATAACTCGACAGGAGGATGTGAGCATGGTGCCACCCCTTTTCTTGGATGTACAATCACACCACTATATTCTTGATATATGTGCAACAACTGGGTCAAAAACATTTCAACTTCTAGAGATGATTCACAAATCAACTAAGCTTGCGTTTCTACCCAAGGGAATGGTCATAGAAAATGATGTTGATGTTTAACGGTGCAATCTTCTCATTCATTAGACGAAGAGGATGTGCAGTGCTAACTTGTTGGTAACCAATCATGAAGCAAAAAACTTTCCAAGTTGTCGTTGCAAAAATAATGGCATGCTGACACAAACAACAAATGAGACAGAGGATAAAGGTAGTGGAAGACTTGAGATGAATGAAGACACCCATGCAAAAAGTATAATAGAGTTTCTTTTTGATTGCATATTATGTGATGTACCTTGTAGTGGGGATGGAATAATTCCTAAGGCACCTGATATCTGGAAAAAATGGAATGTTGGACTTGGCAATAAGGTACATCGCCTTCAAGTTCAAATTGCCATGAGAGGTGTTGCATCGCTTAAAGTTGGAGGGAAACTAGTTTACTCTACTTTCTCAATGAATCCAGTTGAAGATTAAGTTATTGTTGGCGAGGTTCTTAGGCAAAGTGGAGGATTAATAGAGCTTCTAGACGTGTCTGCTGAGTTTCCTGAGTTGAAACGTCGCCCGGGCCTCAAGAGTTGGAAGGTTCGTGATAAAGGCAAGTGGCTTACATATCACAAACAGGTTGATAAACACCAGAAGACTACAATAGTGCCTAGTAAGTTTCCTTGTGGTAAATCCTGGAAGGATAACAATATGTTTGATGCTACACAAGATTGCAAGAAAACAAAGATTGAAATGGAACCAAAAATAACTAATGGTCCAGATAAAAACATGGAAGAAAAAATTGTCAACAATGATATGCCTTGTGAAGGTTCAAAGGCTCATGGCTACACAGGGAAACATAGAAATGATGGAAACACTATTTAAGAACTGGAAGAAGTACCATTATATGTAAATAATCATTAAAAGAAGAACCAGAAAAGCTACAGGAAATTCTCTGTTATTTTTACCTGTTTTAGTTTTTTTCTTCAAGAGGGGTTGCATAACAGCTGGAGATGAATTTGTTGAAACCAAAATAGGTTTTTGTTTAGAACATGCCCCTTCACAAAAACCTCTCTCGGTTTTTACACAACAATCACATTTTAAGGGATTCAAATTGATCTTTGAGGCCTAATTTTATGATAAAGCTACAGGAAATACTTTGTTTTTACCTATTATAGTCTTTATCTTCAAAATATGTTACAGAATAGTTGGAGAGGAATTTGATGAAACCAAAAAGAGGTTTTTGTTGGGAACATTCCCCTTCACAAAAACCTCTCTCAGTGTTTACACATCTATCACCATTTAATAGATACAAAGAGATCTTTGAGGGCTAATTTTATGATAAAGCTACAGGAAATACTCTGTTATTTTTACCTGTTTTAGTCTTCTTCTTAAAGAGAGGTTGCAGAATAGCTGGAGATGAATTTGATTAAACAAAAAGAGGTTTTTGTTTGGAACTTGCACCTTCACAAAAAACTCTCTCAGTGTTTACACAACTATCACCATTTAAGAGATACAAAGAGATTGTTGGACCCTATTTTTCAGGAATTTACTAGATTTGTTTTCCTGAAAAATCTCATGGATAGCAGTTGACAAGCCACCTCATTAATTCGAATTGGAGATCAGATAGGATCTTCTCCTTGATTATTTGAAACAAGAAACTAAATATATATGACGAGGTTTTCAGATCCATTTTTTTTGGATCTTGATAACTATGTATTGTTTCTATATAAACTCTGCAGAATGAGAAGTAAGGGGAGGTGGAATAGGGAACTTTGTGAAACACATTGTAAAGGCATTTATGTTCATGGAGACCCAAGGGACCTTTTTGTGAAGCACATTGTAAAGGCATTTATGTTCAATTTGACACTTAATAGAAAATACATATGGATGGTTAGACCCTCTTTTTCTGTTCTGTTATTTCTTTATTCATGCTTGAATTCATTATTCAAAATTGCAATGCTTTTTGATTCTTGATTGATTATTTATACAGTGGAAATTTTACTGTAAAGATTATTTTTCAAGTTTGATATCAAGATGAACATCTTGTTTCTTTATGATATTTTGAGGAAATAATTCTGGTGAAGTTGACAAATTGAAGGCTTCACCTTCCCTTTCCTTAATTGGTTTAATCCATCTTTGTGTTCACCTATTATTCAGTCAATGGGATATACTTTGTTTTAATCTTGTTTTTCATATTGTGTTGTTACCTTGAAACCATTTTCAAACCACCTTACTCAAAAAACCCAATCATAAAACCCTCAAAACGCTTTTGCAATAAATCAATGATGCCCTAGCTTTCCCTTAGCAATCGAGTGCAACTTTAGGGACTAACAACTTCCATGAAAGAGAACATTGATATCATATATAAGAAAGTATGGATAAGAAAATGTTATTGGATGATAATGCTACATTGATATAACACTTGCAATTTATGGTGAAAAAGGATAAAATTTCTCTATTATGGATTCACACCCCCCTCTCAGTAATCCAACATGTACCATTTTCATATCCTAACAAAAAATATTTCGTGCGGGGCAATCTCTACATGTTTGCTCTCTAGAATAAGACAAATTCAACAAGGTATGCCATTTTTTCTATAACTCATTTTCTGAGAGGTTCCAAGAAGTGAAATCTAGAGGAATTGCATAAACGACACTGAAGAACATTGTGTACTATTTTCATATATTTATTCATTACATGTACATAGTTATTATTATTGCAATTTAGGGTTGTTGACTAATCCAAAACTAGTCATGTGAGACTAAAGTAAAATTTGATGAAAATGCTAGTCTCTTGTTAAGGAAGGTTTGCAGGTATGTGATCATATACATCGGGTCTATTACAGAGTTACAAATCATATTTGGATGATGAAATTAATGAGGGATTTTGGTTGAGGTATGTTAGAGATAGAGGTTGTATAATAGTGAGGTTGTGGCACATGGTTTTATGTAATGGTTTATGGTATTTGGTTATGGATAGTGCGATGCATTGCTAGAGAACTTTTGATGGTTATATTGGTATATGTATTTGGTATATGGTTGAGGTACATGTTGGGTACATGGTTGAGACAAGTAGTTGATGATTTGGCACATACATGAGGTGTATAGTTGATGATGTTGGTACATCTTGATGAGTCATAGTTTATGTGTATTTTATGCATGATTGGTACATATTTGGTGCATGGTTGATGCAAGCGTTGATGGTATAGGTTGAGTTACAGGTTGGTGCATGGTTTATGCAATTGTTTATGGTATATGATGATTACAGGTTGTTTGGTACAAGTTGGTACATGTTTGATGCACTTGTTTATGGTATAGGTTGATTACAGGTTGATTGGTATAGGTTTACAACAATATATCTCACAATGATAGTGTGACACCGGTTCCATCATTCTACTTCTATGTCAGGGAAGTTGGATGAGGAAAGGAAATGTGGTTGTATTCACATTCTGGTTGTAGCTGGAGAACATAGGGGGTTGTAGCCAACTTCTCGTTGTAGCCAGAGAATTGGGGAGTTGGAGCTTCTCTCAGGTTGTAGCCTGAGAAACTAGGGGTTTGGAGCCCCCTTCCAGTTGTAGCTGGAATACAAAGGAAGTTGGTGCTTCCAATGAATGTAATTCTTAAATACATATAAGAAAAATAATTTCATGATTTCTCCCGCTTTGGGTTTCAACGTAAAAACAATGGTGTACTATGTATGTGTATAATTTCTTATTTGTTCATTGTTTATTTACTCTGTAATTATTGGATGATAATGCCAAATTAATATAACACTTGCATTATATGGTTAAAAAAGATTAAATTTCTCTATTACTAATTCAGCCCCCCTCTCAGTAATCCAACAACGTACACAGATGCAGATTGGGAAGGTTTCATTGATGACCGATGAAGCACCAATGGAGAAATGTTCTACTCGAGTGAGTTCTTGGTTTCTTGGATAAGAAAGAAACAATCATCAGTATCTTTATCTCCAACTGAAGAAGAGTATATTGGAGAAAAAAGAAACAACAGGTTGTACACAAATTCTATGGATGAAACAAACTCTGACAGATATACATGTGGATTATGATGAGCCCATTCCAATCTATTGTGATAATATAAGTTCCATCGGTATCTTAAAGAACTCGGTGATGCACTCCAAGATGAAGAACAATCCACTCAAGTATCACTTTCTACGGGAATAGGTTGCAGATAAGAACATCAGAGTTGAATATGTGGGAACAAAAGAACAAGTGGCAGACATCTTTACAAAACCGCTTCCAAGGGAAGCCTTTGATTATCTTCGCTACAGACTCAGAGTAATTTCTACTCCCAAATGAATTCTTTTGAATGCTTATCTTATATATCTTATATTTACACGAGGAAGCACCATAAAGAGGACATTTCAGGTTGGGATATCAGTTTCAAGAAGAGTTTAGTCAGGGGGAGTATCCCCAAGGACAGTTCAGTTAGGGAGAGAAACCCTGGATGGAAAGATACCTTTTCCATTAATGACAAAGGGGGAGAGATTTTTCATATGCAGGATAGAGAGTTAAATGTTCGGAGAAAGAGCATAGAGGCATGGTTCCAAGGGGAGAGATGGTCACAGGGGGAGCATGAGTGATATGACTTTAGTATTGCATCAAAGTGTTTCCATCAATGCTAAAGGGGGATATTGTTGATTAATTGGGTTGGTTTTCATTGATTTCAACCCTTGAAGAAAGTCTGGTAGCACAAAGGTATGGGTAAGGGACCTAAGTTTGTTTTAGGTATAATGGCATGAATATCAATGAATTTATAGGTAATACTATTCTATATGGATAGTGCATGTCATGCAATTTCTGGTGATAGGTGGAACGTCACATAACTCCTCACGATTAGAGAGTTATGTCCATGTGAAGTTGGAGAACCATCATGAGTCATCTAGAAGCCCTAAAAGGTAATAGTAGTAAAAGTGGTTGCAAAGAAGAAATTATTTAAATATTAAAGTGAAGTGATGAGTGTACTATAAGTCAAAGTGGATGCAAAATAAATTATTTAAATAATAAATTTAATGGAGAACTTACTAATTGTGGACAGTGGTTAGGTTAAGTGGACAAGTGGTTAGAAGTGGGTTAGCCCTAAAATAAAGAAATTGGGTTAAGATGATTAGAAGGTAAAATTATTTAAATAATAAAGTTAATGGAGAACTTACTAGTTGTGGAAAGTGGTTAAGTTAAGTGGACAAGTGGTTAGAAGTGGGTTAGCCCTAAAATAAGGAAAGTGGGTTAAGATGATTACAAGGTAACCTCTTGAGGAAGCTACATGAAAGTATAAATAAGAGGAAAGGGTCTCTCATTCAAATACACCTGATAATATTGAATATCTACAAGTGAATGAGGTAATAAAAGGATATCTAAGGCGAATTTCAGAGGGAAGGTGAAGTAAATAAGGCCGAAATTCAAGGGAGGATAAATTCTTTGTATGATGCTTTATAAGGTATGTTATTTACATGTCATCTCACCATTTTTGCAATACCCTTTTTTTTCTAGAATGATTCAGACCACAAAATCTAGAGGTCGTTGAGGACACATATCCAAGTATCTATGATAAAAATTTCATCTTGTGGGTCGTTGTATTTTTGGAGTTAGACTCCGTGTAAAACATGGTTTGTGGCTAGTCCTGAAACTAGTCTAAAACAGGTGTTTTGGATAAAAACATCATAAATTCTTCATAACATGTCCAAATTTAGTACGACAAAATGAGTTGGTTATACTATAGTCTTTAGTATTTTTTGTACCATTTTTGGATCCATACAACAAATATTCCGTGCGTGGCACGCTCTACAAGTTCACTCTCTAGAATAAGCCAAAATTCAACAAGGTATGCCATTTTTGCTATAACTCATTTTTTGAGAGGTTCCAAATAGTGAAATCTGGAGAAATTGCATAAAAGGAATTGAAGAACATTTTGTACCATTTTCATATATTTATTCATTACAGGTACATAATTATGATTATTTCAAGTTAGGGTTGTTGACTAATCCAAAATTAGTCATGTGAGACTAAAGTAAATTTTTATGAAAATGGTAGTCTCTTGTTGTTAAAATTAATGAATGTTTGTAGGTATGTGATACTATACACCAGTTCTATTACAGAGTTACAAATAAGATTTGGATGATGAAATTGATGAGGGATTTTGGTTGAGGTACATGTTGGGTACATGGTTGAGACAAGTAGTTGATGAGTTGGCACATACATGAGGTCTATAGTTGATGATGTTGGTACATCTTGATGAGTCATAGTTGATGAGTAGTTGATGCATGATTTTTACATACTTGGTACATGGTTGGAGGCACTTGTTAGCGGTATTGTTGACACATAGTTTATGGATGATGTAGCACACTTGTATTGGTATATTATTTGAAGAACATATTGATCTTGGTGATGATTAGGAGTTGTTGTGTTATGCTTGGTTGATGCACATCTTGGTGATATTGTGCATATGGTTGAGAGTTGTATTTGTGATTGATCTTGGTGAGTAGATTTGATTTGGTTGATAAGATTGATGAGGTAGGTTGTTGTGATAGGTTGTTTGGATAGATCATTGTGACAGGTTATTTGTACAGGTTTGGTGCATGGTTGATACATTTGTTTATGGTACAGGCTGAGGTACAAGTTGATGTATGGTACATGTTGGATAGGTTATTGTGAAAGGTTATTTTTACATGTTTGGTGCATGGTTGATGCATTTGTTTATGATACAAATTAAGGTACAAGTTGATGTATGGTACAATTTGGAACATGTTGTTGGTACATGTTGTTTGGTGCATGTTGATTGGTACAGGTTTACAACAGTATATCTCACAGTGATAGTGTGACAATGGTTCCATCATTCTACTTATATTTCAGGGCGGTTGGATGGGGCAAAGACAGGTGGTTGTAGCCACCTTCTGGTTGTATATGAAGAACATAGGGGGTTGTAGCCTCCTTCTGGTTGTAGCCATAGAATCAAGGAATTGGAGCTTCCATCATGTTGTAGCCTAAGAAACTAGGGGGTTGGAGACTCCTTCCAGTTGCAGCTGGAAAACAAAGGAAGTTGGTGCTTCTAATGAATGTAATTCTTAAATACATATAAGAAAAATATTTTTTTTGTTTTCTTCCACTTTGGGTTTCCACATAACAACACTAGTTTACTGTGTATGTGTATGATTTCTCATTGGTTCAATGTTTATTTATTTTTCATCTATTGGATGATAATTCTACATTGATATAACACTTGCATTTTATGGTTAAAAAATATTATATTTCTCTATTACTGATTCACCCCCCCTCTCAGTAATACAACACATCATGTCAATTAGGCCCATCATTTTGGTGGAAAGAATAAGGTGCTATATGAGATTTTGTATTTAAATAATGATTATGTACTAATATTCTTTATGGAGAAAAAAAGTACTTAGAAAAACAAAGATAAGAAATAACTGATGAATCTTGTGCAATTTATCAACTACTTATTTATCGACATTATTGCATGCTCGTGTAGTACTAGATGAAAAAATGTGTGTCTCAAACAAATTTTAAAAGAAAAAACTAAAAGACATTGTACTAGGACTAGAGATGGGCAATGGTGACCTGTGAATGGGGCCAACGTTGAACGTTTTTCAAATTGTTCCTGTATGCACTGAAATTTTACATGGATAGTCCATTCACATGCATTGATTATATGGGAAGGTTTTTGGACTCAAAGATGAATAAAAAATCTACTGTATATATTCAATCTTGTCCTCATTTCGTTTGAACTTTCTCAGATTAATGTCATGCATGGAATTCCCAGAATACCCATCGTCATGGTCGTGCTCTTTATATTCATCACCTATGTCATTCAAAACCAACATCATGCCAATAAGGCCCATGATTTTGGTGGAAAAAAGAAGGTGCTAGATGAGATTTCGTATTTAAGTAATGATTTTGTACTAATATTCTTTATGGAGAAAAAAAGTACCTAGATGAGAGAAAAACAACAAAGACAAGAAATAACTGATGAATCTTGTGCAATTTATCAAGTACTTGTTTATCGATGTTATTTCATTCCCTTGTAGTACTATATGCGGGAACATTCATATCGAACGGATTTTAAAAGAAACAACTAAAAGACATTTTACTAGGACTAGGCATGGGAAACAATGACCTCTGAATGGCGCCAACATTGAAATTTTTTCAAATTGTTTCTGTATGCACTAACATTTGACATGGATAGCATGTTCGCATGCTTTGAATATATGGGAGGGTTTCCAAACTCAAATATGACTCACACATCTACTCTATATATCCAATCTCATCCTCATTTAGTTTGAATTTCTCAGATTAATGTCATGCATGGAACTCCCAATATACCCATTGTCATGGTCCCGCTCTTTATATTCATAACCTATGTCGTTCAAAATAAACATCATTCCATTTAGGCCCATGAATTTGGTTGCAAGAAGAAGGTGCTATATGATATTTCGTATTTAAATAATGATTTTGTACTAATATTCTTTATGGAGAAAAAAAGTACTTAAATGAGAGAAAAAATCAAAGATAAGAAATAACTGGTGAATCTTGTGCAATTTATCAAGTACTTGTTTATCAATGTTATTAAATTCCTCTCCATTATTAGATGTAGGAACGTGCATCTCAAATGAACTTTAAAAGAAACAGCTAAAATACAGTGTACTAGGAATAGACATGGGAAACAATGACCTTTGAATGGGGCCAACATTGAAATTCACTAAAAGGGAAGGTTGTCTCCCTTATGGTTAGTGGTCAACACACCTCTATCTTAAAGGATCCTCCTCTCATGGGAAGTTCATGCCCTTTAATAATCTATTTCTCTTAGGTAAACCCTCATCTTGGTCATCCTTTTACATTAAGAAGGTTTCCTCCATGTGGCTTATGGCCAAAGAAAAAAGACCTCCAAGCTTGGATCTCTAAATCTTATGGATCTTTCCTAAAGGATATAATGTATGATTGACCCATGTGATAATTTTTTTATTTAAACAATTTCTCATTGTGGATATGACACTATGGTAGCTCATGCCAAAGGACCCTAGTTCATTGATGATGTGAGACTATTTATAATGTCATGCACTCACATATGTGCACCTTGCGACCATTTTTCCCAATAACCACATCCTCCTCATTGACATTTTTCTTACCTTTCTCTCCACAATTGTTGAGTTGGATGAAGAAGAATATTAATGATATCGAAATGTTGAAATGTACGAGGTATGTATTTATATGTTTTCGATTTATTTGTTCTCTTTCATTTACCTTAAATTTTTATTTTCTTGGTTTCTATGCTTGATTCTTATTATGTTTCTTTCAAATATATTATAGTATATAAATTGGGCATTGGGGAATTGAGAGTGATGCAACTAGGGAGGGGGGTGGGGCCATATGATCTTCCACCTTCACATGGTTGGATTTGTTCAGTAGATATTATATTATTCTTGAAACCAAGAGAATCTCATTTAGGTTTATACCATCATCTCCAATTTTAAATTTCGTTCTTCTAACAATTTTCAGGGTGGTCCATTTACCAATTAGTGGAAATTATGCTTTAATTTGACCTGCACAAAGTAACTTGTGAATGGGGATAACGTTGAAATTTTTTCAGTTTGTGCTTGTATGCACTAAAATTTGACATGGTTATAGTAGATGCATGCATTGATGGTATGGGAGGGTTTCAAGACTCAAATATGACTCACATAAAGAATTTGACAATCAAATGACAAAATTATAACATAAATGTGAATGAGATGAAATTATCCATCAACGTATTTTCCATCATCTTTATCATCATATTGTGGTGAGATTTCAATGAACATGTTCATCGTTACTATATCACCTTCATCAGAAATTTCTAGAAACAACGACCAATGAAAGGGGACATCATTAATTTGTTTCAAACTATGATTATCCAAGTCATGGACATAGTATGAGGAGGAACTATAAATGTATTAGGGCATACAATACACTTTTAGGACTCCCAAACCATGCATAGGGTCTAAAACCACCACATAGGCCCTATAAATGAAATATTTGGCTTATGTGTCATATTGGCACCATTACAAGGTTTATGAACTATTATAGGTTTGAGTAGGCATGCATCCATGCTAACTATTATAGTTATTTTCTTGAGTATGCATGCATATATATTAACTAACATAACTATTTCTCTTTCTTTTGTGCTTATGTCAATGTGGAGAATAGGTCATCAACACAGGTTTTTACGCAGAGGGAAATTGATTTATCATATGGTTTGAAATATGGGAAGGAAAGTAAATTCACCCATTTTATTAATTTATTTTATATTATACTAATGTGACTACAGGTTTGTTTTTTTTCCAGATAATTTTCAAGTTATATAAATATGTTTTTTAATTGACAATGCATCTTTTACAAGTCTGACATATTGCGGTTGAAACACCACAAGGATATGTGGTGCAATGGCCACGAATTTTGCATCAAACAGTTGGATGAAACCAGGAAAAATTCTGATAGTGGGATAACTGTAGTATTCCAGGTCACTAATGTTTCCTCTAGGAGTGAAAGACATCCCTAAGAATTTGAAAATAGATATTATGGGTATTTGGATGATATACTTGAGTGTGAATTTAATTCTTTCAAATTAGTTTTGTTCGACGTCAAATGGTATAGGTTACGAATGCATGAACTTGATGAGGAAAGAAATGTTATTCAACATGCTAATGGATTTTCGATGATTAAAACAATGGTGTTTGAAAGAGGACATGATCGCTATTTTTTCCAAGACAATGTGAACATGTATTTTACTCAAAGGTCCTAGGTGAGAGGGATTGGTCATTTTTTGTTATATATGATCCAAGAGGAAGGCCATTAAAGTATACTATAGAGGAAGACGATGATATTGAAGAAGAAGATGATGCGTCAGAGACAGAGAAGGAAGATGGGTTGACAGATGACGAAGACGATAAAGATGTAGTTCTTGATGATGATGTCGATGAAAATATGATTGAAAATGACATTGATGATGATGATGATATCATCAATCCTTTCAGCATTGTTTTTGAACCAAATGATGATACAAATTTTGAGTTGGATGAAGAAGAATATATAGAATAAGGATGATTACTTATGTGCGTTAAATAATTTACTTATGTGGGTTAATTACATTCTTTTAAGTTTTATGCCATTTTTTATATCCTATGTGACATGTTGTTTATTATGTCAAACTTGAAAATAGTTGTCATAGTGTACGTGCTAAACTAAAATTATCATTTACAAAAACATAATTTAGTTTACCTTAATTAACTTTTGTTTTAGTAGTTTCTATGCATGATTACTATGTTGCTTTCGGTTATTTTCTATTTTATAGATTGGGTATTGGGAATAGAGAGTGATGTGAGGGGGAGAGGAGGGGCCATATCTACTTCCACTTTCACGTGTTTGGACTTGTTCATTAGAGAATAAATTATTATCAAAACCAAGAGAATATCATTCATCTTTATACCATCATCATAAATGTCATCATTGTTGTCTTAGTATTGCAACAACGAAGTTTCGATGAACATGTTCGTCATTGCTATAGCATATTCGTCGAAATTGTTAAAACACATGGGACTTTGGCCCATGAGTTTTGGGGAAATAAAAAAATTGTTGGAAGTTGTCACATAAAAAACATCACCCTTGTAATAAGAAGCAACAATAGAAAATAGCATGGTATCTATAATAGAGGGTCTTCAATTATGCTATTGCTACACTCTTATAATCTACATTATTTTTCCATGTACCTACAACAAAATCAACAAATAAATCATAGGGTTTGAGTAACCCCTTAAACATCATGTTTTCTTCTACATATTTAGTATTAATCACATTTATAGAAGTTAGGGATTCAAATTTATATTGTTTATGGTTTGTAATTTCTAACTATTATAAGTCAAAAGGTTATGGTATTCTGGTTAAGGTTTATATATGTTAGGGAATATAGTGGTCAATCACTAGGGATTATAGGTACTAGGTGTTATAGAGGTGAAGTGTTTTAAAGGATAGAAATGTTAAATGAATAAGGAGCATGAATTGCAGTTCATATGAGTTAAGGGTAATATGGGTTATATGTAAGAGAGATTAGGGACTATCAGGTTAAGGATTAGGGGTTATAGTGATTATAGCTTATAAGGGTTGGGTGTTTAGGGTTATGCAATGTTTATAGTATGTTGTGAAAATGTCAAGGTTTATGGGTCATGCAATGTTAGGGTATTTTTTAGTGGCGATTTTTCACTAATTGACTATATTTTTTCTTTTAAAATATATATATATATATATTCACTAATTGGTCATTTTCCCTTTAAATATCTGATTTATAAAAGGGGTTAAGAGTTATCAATATTATAAGGGACGGGGTATATTATGAGAGGATATATGGATAAATATTTAAATTGTATACACATTATAAGGATTCACATTTATAATCCTTCAAGGTTATAGTGGTTAATTATTAGGTTCTTGAAGTTAGGGGGTATAAGTATTGGTTATTATAGATTATAGGGAATACAAGTTAAGAATTTGGTGTTATAGGGACTAGTTAGCTCATATGGGTTATAGAGGATATAATTAATATTATGGCCAACTTGTATAGTGGTTTGGGATTATGGGTTATAGATGCCAGGAGTTATAAGGATTGGTGATTGGTGCTTATATGAATGATGGGATAAAGTTTTGAAGAGATATAATGTTAAATGTTGAAGGACTTAAGGGGTTTTGGTTTTATGGGTTATAGTGTTTACATTCATTAGGTGATAGTTGTAGTTATAAGGATAAGGGTTTGGAGTTATAATATAAGGATGATAAGGGGTTTAGGGATCGTAAGGGTTAGGGATTGTTGAAAAAAGGAGTTATAGGGTTAAGGTTTCATAGGGTTTATAAGTTATAGGGAATACATGTTATATAGTTTAGGGTTTATAATGGTTAATTGCTAATTTTTATAATGGATATAGTATTATGGTTAGGGGTTACATTGGTTATGGATTGCAGTGGTCAAGCTTCAAGAATTATAGGTATTTGTTGTTGTAGAGGTGAAGTGTTTTAGAGGATAGTGGTTGAATTCTTAAGTATTATGAGTGGTAAATATTATACATATAATTATTGTAAGTGTTATGAGAATTAGGGGTAGGGATTAGGGTTCATATTAATTAAATGTAGTATGGGTTATATGTAAGAGGTATTAAGGTTATAGGATTATGGGTTAGAGGTTATAGTGAATAGAGTTTACAAGGGTTAGAGATAATAAGGTTTGGACGTAAGGGGTAAAACATGTTAGGATTATAGAGGATAGAGGTTTTTAGTTAAGTATGGTTATAGGGAATATATATGTACGGGTTTATAATATTAATGGTTAGGGGTATTAGGGTCAAGGGTTTTATATATTATAGGTTTAGGATTGTAGGTTTATGTGAATTAAGATTTATCGAGATTGCATGAACAATCACCATAATCATATTCATTGTCATTGGTTAGTTGTTATAAATATTATGGTTTACTTGCAATACCCCCTCCGCATAGTGATTTGACTACTAAAGTCTATGAAGGTATACATACCCTACCCCCTTCTGGATTTGAACCTGTGACCTCCAAGGAGTAAAAACTTGTTCTTAACCATTAGGCCCACTATACAATATAAATTAATTATATAATATATAATTATTTATTAAATATGTGTTATACATAATATATAATTTATATATTTATATTTTAATTATATAATTAATTTATATAATATATATTATATTGTGTAATATGAAATAAAAAAATATCACAAAACACAAATGAAACCAAACCTGCATCATGGACGAGTGGAGACATTCAAGCTCCCATCAATGACAGAGAGAAAACTTACCCCGACACAAACAAAGAACCTAAGAATCTTGACTCTGACAGTAAGAGAGAACCCTATGAATTGACATGTGCATGGAGAAACATTCCAACTCCTGGTAGTGATAGAGGAGGCCTTAGCCCACTAGCACACAAAAAAAGATATAGAGGAGGCCATAGCTAGCACATAGTGCGAGTGACAGAGTATACCCTATCTATCCCATAGTGCGAGAAATAGAGGAGACCCTAGCTAGCCCATAGTGCGAGTGACAAAGGAAACCCTGGCTAGCCCAGAACATGAGCAGTTCTGCCAAAATCGGTAATTTTTCATTTTACTGTGGATGCTCAAGTGAATAAATTGTTTGGTTCATTACAAAGTTGCATTGATTTTGGTTACAATGGTTGATGCTATAAATTCCAGCCCTGATGAATCATTGATCTCCCACTTTATTTTCTACAAATCGCTTTCCAATATCACCCCTTGACACATACCAATATTGATGGTTATAGGTTTAAGTTTTGGGCATATGGGAGAAATTTTTGCATGGTGGAACTCAACCCTTTGGACAAGTTTTATGTTCTTTGTTATGTACCCTACTATTTGGGGTGACATTTGCAAGCAATTTCAATGGTTGTGCACCACCCTATCTTTGATCTAAACCATTGTACTTGCAGTGATATAATTTATTCTCATGAGCAATGAAATCTTTGTTGTGTGGAACATGCATATTGGTTACAATCTTATATTTGAAGCATGGAGAGTATTATTTATGCCTGGAGACTAAGATAAATTCCAATGAAACACACTTTCTAAATCTAGATTATGATATTTGCAAGTCTGAGTTGGTATTTTAGATTGCATCCAAGCTATTTAAATAAATGTCTCAATGAAAATTCTTATATTCACACAACAACCTTAGGAATATTTGTTTGCAAGATAGTTTATATTCACATTAGAAAGTGGTGTACACTTGGAAATACAAATTCTTTGTTATGCAAACAAATTTAGATATTTGTGTTTAAATTTGTATTTGTTGCCAACATCAAGTTGATTATATAAGGTTGCATCTGAACTATTTGATGAAACAGGTGAATGAAATTGTCTACATGAATGAGAAAAATATTATCATTGGTTTATTTGTATGATTGTGTTAAGGCTTATACCATGATAAGGAACCCTTATGCATTACCATCCTTTGGGGTATGTTTGGTATGTTTATACATGTTCAAGTAAGGGCGCCAATTAAATTTGTAACACAAAATACTTACAATTTGTACCAAACAACCAAACTGTATGAGGTACCTCTTTTAATAATTCATTTGCTACGTATCGAAGGTTTTGTATTGTTGGAGTTTATTCCAGTCTCATGCTCTATTGTTTTACCTCTTGTTCGAGCTAGAAGGAAAGCCACAATATTTCATAGTCTGATCACTTAGTCATAAGATATTCTTTTTTTGTGTGTGTTTGATATGTAGAAAAGGATGTTATTTACTAACAGCTAGAACACAATTTATCTGAATGGTATAAATCTTCCATGTTGGTGAGTGCACTTTAAATTTTAATACATTGAATACTATCACCAATTTAGCATTTTCATTTCTAGGTATAGCTATGTATGACTGACTTTCAATCTTGCATGGTTGTGCATGACTGACTTTCAATCTTGCATGGTTGTATATGAATGACTTTAAAGCTTGCATCTCATTCATAATTTAACATATATTCATCTCCTCTACTACAATTGAATGAAAGACACTGGTGGTTGTAATTTCAAACTAGAAAACACATCTTTCCATCCCAAACTTTCGTGAATAAGATTCGACCCTGCATGTGAAGTTGTAGATCTTGGTAGAATCTAGAGTTTGGGATTTGGGATTGAACTTAACATCCTCACAAGTTTGTACTTTAAAATGATTTAAGAACTGAAGACAAAAGTATATAAGTTCCACTTAAATTTCAAATAGATACAACATTGAAAAGGTGAGGAAAACGAATAAGAAAACAATACATGCCTAGACCAGCCTAGGCCAAAGTAAACAAACCTAATGGATGTTGAAGTTTCCTAAAGAGTGAACATAAGAAGGAAAACAAGTCGTTGCATTAAAGATCATGAATTAAGTCATTTTTACATATTGTATATACTATAGATCAATCTTTGTGGTCCACCATTCTATTTCAATCCTCTACGGGATTATTCTATCTTATTGTATAGACTAGTATATTTTTTGTATTTGTCCTTATCAAGTTTTATACAAATGTAAATTGATCACCTTTAGGAGCTCCAAAAAGGAACACTTGAAAGAAAACCCCCTCCCTTTCTTTATGTTCATTCCCTCCCTCTTGGCCTCCCCATATTATTGACATCCTCACTTAAAGTCACCTTTGGTGTGCCCTTGTTGTTTCTACCTCACCTTGATTATTTTCATGTCTTACTCTAGGAAAACCCTTCACTTCCCTTGTACACTATGCTACTCTAGGAAATTCCTTGCATGCCTTGGTCCAAACCTTTCCCTACCCTATGTAATGATACTCTTATTTATTATCCTTATCTTAATATCACATAGTGTTTATCTTGTCCCTTTAATAATTTTTCATGTTATCCCCTTCCTCCCCTTCCTCACCCTTGGGATACCTCTATAAAATTAGGGGCACCATCCATCTAGTAAATGTTATACATTTGGATTTCCCCTTTTATCCTCACTTATTTTGAATTTTTTATTTTAATGTCATTGTGGTCTTGCATATTTTCTTTCCTCATGGCCCTTATAATATCCTTTCCCTTTAGTTATTAAATTTTAGTGATTAATTATTCTTTCTTTCTATGTTTAGTCACCTATAATGCCTTTGTTGGATACTCCCTCGTTATTCCCACCTTCAATCCCACTCTTAGCAAGTGGATCCATTTCCCTCACTAGTTCCTCCATCATTTCTACATCTTGAATCTGATACATAGTATGTTAGCATCTCATCTTCTCTAACTTGTTCATAATTACCACCTCTTGCACCCCACTCTTATCCAATGGCTCCCTTGCATTCACAAGTTCCTCCAATGTTGTTTCGTCATGGATTTCAAACACATCATGTGGTGTAATACCCCTAGGTCGAACCCAATTGTAAATGTAAATGAAAATGTACTTAAGTTGGTGAATTGTTTGATATCATTTTTGTATGCACCTTCCATGGTATAGTGCACACATGTATTGCATATTAAAATGATGAAGTGTGCACATTCCAGGATACCATGCTCAACAAACTTAAGTGCACGTGATTTTGAGGCCAAGGAGCCTTTGTGTATATATTGTGTTTTATAAGCCGGTGAGCTAGTTTTATTATAAGCCATAAGGCTTATGTGATGATTAGGCCAGAGAATCTAGATGTTAAAGGATAGTAAGCCTATTTTTGTATATGTCCTATCATTAATATAAAATACATTACAACGCGCAGACCGACCACGATAAAAGCGTATGGGGGACTAAACTCCACTAGTTAGGGAAAGGGGGGGTAAAATTTAAGTAAAAGGGACTAAGCTAGGGAGCTTAAGCCAAAAAGGAATATTATATTAATATTCCTTAAAGTATAAAGTATGGATAAATATTTAATCATAAGTTCTAAGAATGGGGACAAGTGGGACAAAGTAGCTCCCAACATGACAAGTATCAAGTTGGGAACATGAATACATATAGTTTGGACTTAGTTCATTTTCCCATCATTCATTCAATCATTCCATCATCATTCACACACTCATTGAACTGTTCTCTGTACCTCCCTGTACCTATATCCGTACTTGAACCAGTACCATACCCGTACCTAGACATGAACCTGTATTCATATCCATACATGTTTTTGTACTTGGTTAGCTTGGGAGCTTGTTAAGAGCCAAATATCAATATAGCATAGAAAAACCTCAGAATAAGTACTCAATGCCTTGAAAAAGAGAGAAACT
>SNQJ01S0105788.1:31848-50227 GCA_010110895.2 Picea sitchensis | reverse complement strand
GGAAGATCCTTCTAGAAGCGGAAGCTTCTATTAGGTCTTCTTACATCCGCTTTATTCTATTTTATTGAAAGGTCTTATTAATATTGACCTTTATTACATCCGAATACATTGATCTACCTATGTGCGGGTTAGGACCTTAACAAGTTCTCAGGAAGAGAAACAACTGAAACTCTTTCACTCCTTATCCAAAATTCAAACATTCAACATAGAATTCTATAGCATACACACACATTGGCATTGAAATAGAATTCACACAGAGAATGCAAACAAGTCTGCAACATACCATTTAACAGGTGGTTCCAACAACCATAACAAACACATAGATTGGAATCAAAGCTTTCTTGTATTGAATCCAGTGCTCCTGTACATGGCCAATAGCAACTAAAATGCATAAAATTCTCTGTCTTCCTATATTCCTCTCTGCATCTCTACAACTTATGAATTATGAATTATGTTACAATGATACAAGGGTTGAGGGTGTATATCATCTATTTTCCCTCCTACCTTCTACACTCCTAAAATTGTCTAACCCATTAGATTAAATCTACCTACTTGCATTCATTACGCATAAATGCCTCTACATTCGACAGATGAGAGCAACACTCAAGATATTTTTAATATCTCCAAAACACAAAAGTAAGTACGCTTCCCTAGCTATTACATTAATGTCCATTCATTAATCTTCAAAACACTTCAAAATGTGTGCTGGTGCTTTTCCAGCTATCTCCTTTGGTTAGGCGCATGTCCTTGGCTTTATACGATGCTCCTGCATAATACTCCCTCGCTTGAAAATTTTCATGAACTCCTGTTCATGAGTTCCTTCACTCTTTGTCCAAGCTTTGGAATTGTTGTTTCATCCTCCCAATTGGCATATTCAACTGGATGTCCTTTCCATTTGACCAAGTATTCAAAATACTCTTTTCTCCTGGTCCTTTTGCTAATGCTCTTGTCAATTATGCTTTCCATCTGTGGCTTTTCAGCTGCAGGAATTTTTTTTTCCATTGAATCTTTTCCTGTTTATCATCTTCTCCTTCTTCTTCAGCTCTGTAAGGGTACAAATCCGTGATATTGAATATCGGTGAGATTTCGACCCCATCAGGTAATTCAATCTCATATGTGTTTGTCCCAAATTTCCTTATGACCTTGCACGGTCCAATAGTTTTCATCTTCATCTTGTTGTATGTTCCCCTTGGGAACCTCTCCTTCCTCAAATGTGCAAGAATCAAATCACCAACTTCGAATTTAAGTTCTCGCCTGTGTTGATCTACTCTATTCTTGTACTCTTTACTTGAACTTTGCAATCGCTCCTTAATTCTACTATGAAGCTCCTTCATTCCTTTTGCAAAGTCCTCTGCACTAGCACTCCTGAATTCAGCTTGTTCTGAATCCTTCAGTTCAGAAACTCCTCTTGGCTGCATTCCATATACAATCTGGAATGGACTCTACCATGTACTTTTATTGAGTGAATCATTGTAAGTGAATTCCGCCTGTGGAAGAATGTGATCCCATTGACTTTGGTGTTCAGTCACTAAGCTCCTTAACAAATCTCCCAAGATCCTATTTACGACCTCTGTTTGTCCATCCGTCTGAGGATGATATGCTAAGCTAAAAGACAATTTTTTCCCCAAATTCTTCCATAAGTTCCTCCAGAAATGTCTGACAAACTTGGTATCTCGATCAGAAACGATACTCCTTGGGAGGTCGTGAAGTCTGATGACTTCCTTGAAAAACAGGTTCGCAATATGAGTTACGTCACTGGTTTTTTGGTATGGTATGAAATGTGTCATATTTGAAAATATGTCTACTACTACAAATATTGAATCATATCCCCTTTGTGTCCTTGTCAGTCCCAATATGAAATCCATGCTCACGACATCCCACGGCCTTTCCGGTATGGGTAATGGTTGGTATAACCCTATTCTCTGCCTCTTTCCTTTTGTGTGCTAACAAATTCTGCACCTGTCCACAAATTTATTCACATCTGTCCTCATCCCTAGCCAAAAATATGAGCCATTCATTTTTGAGAACGTTTTATCATGACCAAAGTGTCTGACCAATCCTCCGCTGTGCTTTTCCTTCAACAAATTCTCCCTCATGGAGCATTTTGGAATACATAGTTGATTTCCCCTGAACAATAATCCATCCTGGATCATGTATTCAGTCCATTGGCTTCTATCCCTGAGAATTGGATTCTCAGACACCTCATATGCCTCTTTAAAGTCTGGATCATCCCTGTACATTTCCTTGAGGTTATCAAAACCCAAAGTCTTGACCCTGAATTCCTGCATAAGAAAACATTTCCTTCTCAAAGCGTCAACAACTTTGTTAGCAGTTCCAGAAATATGCTTAATCACAAAAGTAAATTTTTGCATGTATTCAACCCATTTATCATGTTTTTGGTTCAACTTCTTCTGTCAAGTCACGAATTGTAAAGCATGATTATCACTGTACAAAACGAACTCCTTGGGAACCAAATAGTGTCTCCATTTCTTCAACGCTTGTATGACTGCATAGAATTCTTTGTCATACGTGGAGTACTTGATCTTTGCTTCATTCAGTTTTCACTGAAATACGTGATCGGCTTGTTGTCTTGGCTCAAGACCTCTCCAATGGAAAATCCACTTGCGTCACACCTAACCTGGAATGTCTTGCTGAAATCTGGTAAAACCAGAATTGGTTGCTCAGTGATCTTCTTCTTCAGTAGGTTGAATCTCTTCTCCGCTTCCTCCATCCAGTGAAAATATTTATGTCTTTTCTTCACCGTATCCATCATTGGTGCGCTAATTCCACTGAAGTTTCAGATGAATTTCCTGTAGAATCTAGCCAAACCATGGAAGCTTCGAACTTCAAACACACTCTTCGGCGATGGCCAATCCTTAATTGCATTTATCTTTTCTGGATCCATTTTTAATTCATTTGAGGAGATAACAAAACCCAAATAAATGAGTTGTATCCTCACAAATGATGATTTCTTCATATTGATCAACAATTTCCCTTGTTGTAACCTCCTCGTCACTGTAGCTAAATGCTTTAAATGTTCTACTTTAGTTTTGCTGAAAATTAATATATCATCGAGATATACAATGATGAATTTCCCAATGAAATCCTTTAGGACTTCGTTCATCAACCTCATGAAATTATTGGGCAATTTTTTCAAGCCAAATGTCATTAAAATCCATTCATACAGCCCTTCATTCGTCTTGAATGCTATCTTCCATTCATCACCTTCTCTCTTTCTAATCTGATGATATCTGCTTTTCAAATCAATCTTTGAAAAAAACTTTGCTCCACTCAAGCAATCCATCAAGTCGTCCATCCTTGGCAATGGGAACCTGTATCTAATGGTAATTTTATTGATTTCCCTTGAGTCTGTACACATTCTCCAGCCACCATCCTTTCTTGGGCTGAGCACTGTTGGAACAATGCATGGACTCAAGCTCTCCTGAATCAATCCTTTGTCCATTAAGTCCTGGACTAGTCTCTTAACTTCTTCATTCTCCTGTGGTGTCAGCCTGTACGTTGCTTTGTTTGGAAAACTAGCTCCAGGTATAAGATCGATATGATGGCTTATACTCTTGATAGGTGTCAATGAACAAGGTAGTTCATCCACTACTATATCAACAAATTCTTCCAACAATTCCTATATTTCTTCTAGTAAATCATCTATCCTAATGTTGTTCAGAACAATTCTAGGCTTCCTAACCACAATGAATTGAGTGTCTTCCTTCTTATTGACCTCTTTAAGAAGTTCCTTCCCACTCATGAGAAGTATAGTGTTGCACATCTCTGTTTTCAACTCTTGGTTCTTAATCGATAGTAACATGTGCATCCTACCACTTTTCTCTAGAGTGTACGTGTTCTTTCCCCCATCATGCACCACATTTCCATCATATTGCCATGGTCTACCCAACAATAGATGAAAAAACATCCATGGGAATGACATCACATAATATCTCATCTTTATATCCTCCTATTTTAAATTGAACTAAACATTGTTCAGTGACATTTACCTGATGTCCTTTTTGTAGCCACGAAAATTTGTATGGGCTTGGATGCGCAGTAGTCTCCAGCTCCAGTTTTTCTACCATTTCCATAGATACAAGATTATCTGTGCTACCGCTATCTACTATGACCTTGCATACTATGTCTTTGGTTTTGCAAGTAGTCCAAAACAGACTGTTTCTTTGTGTTGGGTTCTCTAGCTCCCTTTATGGTTTCAAGATAAATTTCCTCATCATCAAAGATCTTCCACCCTCAGCGTCCTCTGCCTCAACATTCCATCCTTGAGCCTCGAGAATGTGAGTTTCACCACCATCTTTCTTCCTATCTGGACACTCATAGGATTTAAGCCCGATTTTTCCACAGACAAAGCATTTCACTTCGCTTCCTCTACCTCTTCCTCTTCCTCTTACTCGAGGAAAATTATTTCTATCGACATACTACCTCCCCTGTGAGCTTCCTCCTCTCTCAGGTTGAGTTTGAGGTTTCTTCCCCTCTTCTTTAGGTTTCTGAATTTTGTCCTGGGCAATCGTCTTGCCTCTGCTTTCACTTCTGCCTCAACCTCTTTGACCTTGCTTTTGGCTCAGCTTCTCTTCAGCTTTCAGAGACATATGATAAGCATCTTCTATGGTTCGGATGGTCACCATGCTCATTTCATCCTGAATTTCATACCGTAGACCATTCATATACCTGGCAACTTTCTCATCATCACTTTCACGATGACCTACTCTGATATTTATCCTATAGAACTCTTTAGTGTATTCTTTCCCTGACATCAACTTTTGTCTCAAATTATACATCCTTTGAAATAGATTTATTTGATAATCTCTAGGTATAAACTTGGCTTTCATTTTTTCAACCATTCTATCCCAGATTTTAATTTTCTTCTTACCCTTGCAACGTCTATCAGCCTACAGTTCATCCCACCACAGTGTTGCATTCCCTTTAACTCTATTAATGGCATGTTTGACTTTATTGTCTTCCTCGACATCCTCATAGTCGAAGTATTTGTCTAGAGCTCTGATCCAGTCTAGAAGCTCTTCAACATCCAAGTTGCCTTCGTACATTGGAATGTTCAATTTTTCCCTAGCACATATCCTAGCAACAACCTTGAATAAGTGTTCTTCCGTAGCATCTTCGACTGCAACTTCTTTGTTTTCATCTTCATTTTAACTTTCATCTTCGATGATATCCCCATCGTTAACTATGTGCCTCTGTGTTGTCTCCATAGCATCAAGCCTGGCACATAATTCATGCATTTCTCTTTCCACTGTAGGATCAGGCATTTCCCTCTCTCTTCTTCTTGGTGGCATGGCTATCAAATTTCTCTTTTCTCTCTGCTACAAAAAGCAAAGAAATTGTTCTGGGCTTTGATACCACAACTGATGTAGACCTCCTACCCTCAGGCTGAGATCCACACAGGATCTTCTCTAAACCTCGACAAGGGTTAATTAAACTCCTTTCCTAAGCCCGCAAAGGATTTTGGGTCTCATGAGTTGGGGTTCTTCGAATACTATGCCATGGCCCTTGGCAATAGCCAAAATGCAAAATGAAAATAGGCTAAGATGTAAGCCCCTCTCTTCAGCCCCTTTTCCTATAGGACTACAACCAATCCTTATGCAAGCACCTTTCGCAACTTGCGACTTCGCGAGTTGGAGAACCAACTTCTCGTGCCCTCCCCTTGCGAATCCTTGAAACATAGTCTGTCAACGAAGGTTGACTTTACCCAAAGCGACAGGTGCACGCCACCTATCATTTATACTTTACTCTACTTATGGGGTGAGTTCTTGCCACCCGTCCACATGGAGTTTTTGGCTTCCGTGACTCGAGCGAGAAACCAATAGTCGTTCCTCTTCCTCTATGGATCCCCGACTCCGAAATCGTACTTTGATGAGATCGATGTCTGTGTGCCTCCCTTGATCCAACGGTTCTGGCTCTATCGGGATTTCACCAACTAGAAATCTATTACACTTGACCCAAACCACTGGTCACTCGATTCCTTGAATTCTGATACGTGAATTCACATACGAGATCAACAGTCCTTGTTGATCCGGATCTGACAGTCACTACTCCTCCTGAGATTATGGGTGTTGAAAAGGCACTCAGTCTTAATCTCTTCATTGTTCTAGGAGATCCAACAGTTCATGGGATTTCGACACTTCCTCTTGAAGCGATTCAACCATCCGATTCAACTTCTCAAGGAATTCTAGACAAATGACTTGGCGTCCTTCCTCCAGAACTTAACTCCTGTGAACCAATCCAATCTTCATCTCCCTTTGGGACAATTGAGAGGTTCTAACCCTTCTGAGCTTCCACTTGCAAACTCAAGGCCTCCAAAAGGGTCTCTGCACGCACTCCTTGAGGCAATTTTTCAATCAACCTCTGGTTATTTAGGGTCTTTGACTCCATGCACTCCTTGCGACAACAGTCTCTCAATTTCTCTCTTGGATTTGTAAAATCCAAGAATCTACCCGGCCTACGCACACCTTGCATGGCTCTGTGATTTGCTAGCAGTCTTTGCCTATAAATACACAAATTGAATCTCCTCTAAGGGTTCTGAGATAAAACACATAACCTAGTCGACGCACTCCTTGTGGACCTTCCACTGTACTCTCGCAGGAGTTCTCAAGAAGAGAAACAACTGAAACTCATTCACTCCTTATCCAAAATTCAAACATTCAACATAGAATTCTAGAGCATACACACACACGTTGGCATTGAAATAGAATTCACATAGAGAATGCAAACAAGTCTGCAACATACCATTTAACAGGTGGTTCCAACAACCATAACAAACACATATATTGGAATCAAAACTTTCTTGTATTGAATCCGGTGCTCCTGTACATGGCCAATAGCAACTAAAATGCATAAAATTCTTTGTCTTCCTATATTCCTCTCTGCAACTCTACAACTTATGAATTCTGAATTATGTTACAATGATACAAGGGTTGAGGGTGTCTATCATCTGTTTTCCCTCCTACCTTCTACACTCCTAAAAATGTCTAATCCATTAGATTAAATATACCTACTTGCATTCATTACGCATAAATGCCTCTACATTCGACATATGAGAGCAACGCTCAAGATCTGTTTACAATCTCCAAAAAAAAAAAGTAAGTAAGCTTCCCTAGCTATTACATTAATGTCCATTCATTAATCTTCAAAACACTTCAAAATGTGTGCTAGTGCTTTTCCAGCTATCTCCTTTGGTTAGGCGCGTGTCCTTGGCTTTATACGATGCTCCTGCATCAATCCAATGCTATCCCATCCTCTGAAATGATATGTCCCAAATAATGAATCTTCTTATGATAAAATGATTATTTGCTCAATTTGGCATACAACTGATTCTCCCTTAATACTTGTAATACCATCCTCAAGTGTTGTTCATGCTCTTCCTTTGAATTAGAATATACAAGAATGTCATCTATAAATACAATGACAAACTTGTCTAAGTATTCTTTGAAAATACCATTCATTAAACACAGGAAGAAAGTTGGGGCATTTGATAATCCAAAGGGAACCACTGTGAACTCATAATGACCATACCTTGTTTTGAACGCAATCTCGCTGATGTATTCTTCTTTAATTCTTACTTGATGATAGCCAGACCTAAGATCAACCTTGGAGAATATTTTTTCATCTTTCAACTGATCAAAGAGGTCATCAATCTTTGGCAAGGGATACTTATTCTTCATAGTTACCTTGTTCAACTGCCTAAAGTCAATGCAAAGTCTTAATTTTCCATATTTTTTCTTTACAAATAAAACTAGGGCACCCCAAGGTGACACACTTGGGTGTATATAACCCTTATTTTGAAGCTCTTCAAGTTGCATTTTCAACTCCTTCAATTCCGATGTGCTCATCCTCTAGGGAGTCTTGGATATTGGAGTTGCTCCAAGCATCAAATTTATGGAGAAATCAATGTCTCTATTAGGGGATAATCTGGGTATTTCCTTAAACACATCTTGAAACTCTTTTATGACTGCATAATCTTCAATATTTGACACCTTATATTTATTTGTCTCTTCCATATGTGATGTAAATATTTGACGCCCTTTTTTGTAACATTTCTTCGACTGCAATGCTAAAATTTCTATGATGGTTACTGCTCTGGGAGTTCCTTGCAATGTCCTTAGGTTCCCTTCATCATCCAATCAAGTAAATTCCTTGTTATGATATTCTAGTATAGAATGATGTTGTTCCATTTAATCCATCCCAATTACATAGTCATAGGAACCTAAAGGCAAGATGTTTAAATCTTCCATGGTGTTCAGTCCATTCATGTCCATAAGACATAACTTAACCATCTCATTAACTTTTATTTTGGCTCTGGTAGCCAGCTGCACCAACCAAGATTTTCCATGCTTCCTTCTTGTAAAATTCAAACTTTCCACCATCTTAGGATATATATAACTATGACTAGCTCCTAAATCAATTAAAATATAAATGGTTAGGTTGTTGATCATACCTTCCACTTCAATCATATGTGGTTGATACTTTGCTTGCTTGGTGTCCAGGCTACATAGATCCTGGGTACATTTCTTCCCATGTCCTCCACTATTTCATCTTGTTGTACATTGTGAACAATCCTCACTTTTTCACCTATGTGAGGAAAATATCTAAACATATGATCTCCTTTACAACCCCAACATTGAATAGGTGCATGCCTTGGACTTTGAGCCCCTGTCTCAATCATTATGGGTTATCTAGATGTTGGTTTTCCCTAAGGATTATTTATGAAGAATGGTGGCTTAGTCCCTTTCTTCCTTTGATCCATATTGAATTTAGTTTTTTCTTCCCAATATTTTTGGAAATTGGGTCTTGCTTTTTGTTGATCATATAGGCATTTATCTCGCCTTATGGTCTCCTCCAATGTCTTGGGATTATCATACTATTTTTTTTCACTGATATTTGCAATCCACTCAAATACCTTTGAATCTTAATTGTTTCATCCTTGATGAAAGAAACATACTTCAACAGTTCTAAAATCCTTCTTTCATATTCATCTATGGTCATACTCCCAAGCTTGAGTTCAAAGAGCTCTTTCATTTTCTTGTCATAGTATCTCTTAGTGAAGTATTTATTTTCAAAATACTTCTTGATTTCCCTCCAAATAACACTTTTCTCTTTAATGTGTTGCACCTGCACAAGTCGATCCCACCACATGGATGTATTTCCCCTGAGTTGATAGATGAAAATTCTTCCTTCTGCATGAGATGAATAATTATGCAATTGAAAATACTTTCTCATGCCCAACAACCATGTCTCTACATCTTCATCCTTCTTGTGCTCACCATCAAATGTAGGATTTTGTATTTTGTTCATTTCTCCGCATAGCTCATCCACCCCAGAATTCTTATGCTTCCTGGCATGGGATGGACTTGATTTGTTGTGTTCTCTCTTATTGTAATTCCTTGGGGAATAACAATGATGTCTGCTAACACTTCTTGTTCTTCTTTTCTCATCAGGAGACCTATGACTTCCTGATTTTCTTGAGCCACTCTCCTTATCCAATTTATTTTCTATTTTGTTCAAGCTCTACATTATCTTCATGTTGAATTCCTCCTGCTGCTCCTTGGATCTCATAAGCCTTTAATTATCATCTTTATGGATTTGGACATCCTTCTGCAAAATTTTAATGGTCTCTAACATATTCATGTTTTCATCCCTTCCTTCTCCATCTCCATTGGAGTTTGTTCCTTCAATGCCCAAATGAACATACATCCCTATGATCTCATATTCCTGGATGTAAATCCCCTATGCATATTATATTCCTATGTACTATGTGTTGATCCTAATCTGATCTAGTTGTTTTTAACTCTGTAAAATGTGCAGCCAACAAAACTTTGTCAGGTTAACTGACTCAACAATTTCATGAAAATATGAACCATTCTGGTTCAATAATATATCAGAATTATTTCTTCTGATTTCCTAAAAAATTGATTGCCCATATCAAATTTTTGGGTGAATAATTATTTTCTACTATCCAATACCTTTCCAACGCTTACTTCCATGCTCCATTTTGAGTCTTGAGCATAAAGTTATTGTTATTTGAAATTTGTCCATTAATTTTTCTATTCACTCTTCAACTTGGTGCAATTCTTCGTTGTAATTATGTTTTTCTTCACCTACTCCATTGGATTTTTGGTAGGAACTAAAATGGGTTTATTCATATACATATTTCACCTTTTTCTAGGTTCCGGGCTGCTTGTTACAACCTATTGAAGTTCTATGCCAATTCGTGTTTTTGGTCTGGAATGCTGCAGGTACCTTCTTTGCCATATTATTTTTTTTTAGCTTGCCTAGAAATTTAATCCAGATCTCAAAATGTATTCTATGGTTCAATATCTTTCCAATGAATTCTCCTGCGCCTCAATCTGATTCTGGAGTAGAAAGTTAAGGCCCCTCAAAGCTAGTTGGGTCTTAAAATTTACCCTCCACTGTTTGTCCTGTAACTTCTTCATAAAAGCTTCGTTTGATGAACGGTTTACACCATTAGAAAGATATATATAGGATATTTCATTTGAGATACAGAGACAGAGTGTAACTTGGATAAGGTAGACTTTGTTCTTGTGGCTTTTGAGTAGCTAAAAACGTTTTTAAGGGCCTAAAAAATGCATTGCAAAAAGATGACCTTCAAAAATTGTAAAATGTCGTGGAAATTCACTGGTTTTCTACTGTTGTAGACCATCCAAATGACTCCGTGCACACACATTTGAACCTGTACACCCATATTTAGCATGCAAAGCAACACCATAAGGTGGCACATGCTCCACGCACCTATAATCAATGTGGATCACTTCTTTGTCGCGCCAATAACTGGTGCACACTACTTTTGTGTCGCGCGCCAATATCCACCACGCACAATTTTGGTTCTTGCACTAATACTTGTTGCGTGCAATTTTTGGTGTCGCACGCTAATATTCAGTGTGTATTTTATTCTATACGTTGCACCATGCAAAAGTTTAGTATTTCCTTGACGCATACAAGTACTCTGCGCACACCATTAATGACGCAAACGTGCCACCCAGGGGCACGTCCGCTCACACAGGACCTTACTCTCTTCTCAACCTGAAGAATTCAAAGGTTCCCCTAATTCCCTATCGGGAATCTTCCTACCCAAAAATTCTCTTCATTGCACGATCCTCTTCCTTAACTTCTCGGAGGATCGGAACTCGCGACTTCGGGATTCCAACAGTCGAGCGCTACACCCTCGGATCCCCGAGACCCGATGGTCAGTCAACTCACTGACTTCTCCCTGAGGGATTTCGCTACTCGCGACCTCGCTACTCGCGATACCAAACTTTTGGTTCTCCAACCTTCGATACCCGAGGTACTGAAACTCCGATGCGCACGTGTGACTTGACCCATCCACACCCATCACTTCTCTTGGGAATTCCGTGCTATCACTACCTCGCTCCCTCGTGACTTCTCTACTCGTGAGGTTGAATAACTTCCCCGTCAACTTCTGAGGTCTGAGGTGTCGAAACTCGCGACCTCGCTCCCTCGTGACTTCACAATTTCTGTGGCCAATTCCTCGAGCCTTTTCTCGCGAGGCTCCGATGCACAAGCCCACGTGCGGATCCAATGGTCCTCCCGCGATCTGGATCCAATGGCTATTCACCTTCTCGCTCCTCGCGTCCTCGTGACTTGGGATACCCAATACTTGGGCTCTCACCCTGCGAGATTATGAGTTCATGAGATCCTTAAATCCCTGCCACCTGTCCTTCCCAGATGGATGCTCTGGATCCTCTCGCCACTTTGCTGCCTCGTGATCTTGCGTCTCGTGACTTTTAACCCCAATACTTGGGCCTTCGCTCTGCGAGCTCCCGAGTTTGCAAGATGCCACCTATCCACTTGCCAACTCCTGTGGACCCACGATATCCTCGGAGTAGTCGATATCTCAGTTCTCGCAATCTCGCGACTCTCCTTACCAACCTTAGGACACTTTCCTCATGAGGTCCCGATAGGCAATCTCGTGAAAAATCCAACAGCCTTGACCGACTTGGATCAACGGTGTTGCCCCTCCTGAGCTTTGAATCCTTTCCACGCCTGCGCTGCAACTACCTTTCACCTCTAGGAGATCCAATGGCTCTCGAAACTTCATGAAATATATCCCAAAGATTTCGTCTGTCCGTTCTCCCCTTGAGGATTCTGCGAAATAAAGAAGTGTCTCTCCACGAGACTCATTTGCTCGCTCGCCAACCTGCGATGCTTTCCTCTGACTTCCAACGGCAGCTTCCCTGCACTTAGCCTTCAGTGAATTCAAAAGTCTATTCCTCCTGAGCTTTTCCACAGCTTCAACAGCCTCTTAGGAAAAAGAGATCTCTATGCACGCATTGGCAACTCTGGCCTGAAACCTTTCACGGAAAAAACTCTCGGTGCTCTTCTTCAACGATATCACAAAGGTTCTATACCTCCTGATCTTTCCCACTCTGACTCTTTCAGAGGGACTTGCATGCGCTCCTCACGGCGATCATTCAACAACTCTCAAGTGTTGAATCCCTTCGACTCTATGCAACTCCTGTAGCAGCAGTCTTTGATTCCCTTTACTCAGATTCACAACTGAGACTTCTTCTTCAGCCTGCTCACTCCTTGCATGGTTTCAACAAACCACTTCCACTTCTGGGTGAACGATAACAAAAGTTAAACTACTGAGCCTTCATCAACGCACTCCTTGCGGATGACATCAACTGCACCCTTTGCAAGAATCTCCTGGCTCAGATAGAGAAACAATTGAACCTCATTCTCTCTCCCTTTCAGACTTCAGTTTGAAACATGAAATCATATGCACAACATATACAAAGCAAATGCATAACAAGAAAGCAAACATTCATGAGCATAACATCAGTACATAGAGAAAACCACACAAACCATGAGCTTGAATCAAAGCTTCCTTCTATTAATTCAAATGCCTGTACATGGGTGTTCTTCATACAATATTCTCTGCTTGCTCTTCTCTTCTCCTGGGTTGATTATATTACAATGCACAATGAGGGTGTCTATATCTATTTTCCCTCTCGAACTCTAAACTATTAAATCTAGACTTAAAATCATATCTACCAGCATTAACTAGATTAAATGCCTCCTATCTACCAAAGGACGAGAGCTTAAAGGCTCAAGGTCCAATACAATATACAATGAACCTTCATAAATGGCTTCATTAAAATCTTGCGCTACAATCCCAAAGTATTTTCAAAAGTTTGGGTTTGTTTATCCAGCTGATCTCCGCTTGATGTGTTGGCTCGCTTGATGAGTTGGTGATGCTCCTGCATCATACTCCTCGGCTTGAAAACTTTCATGGGATCCCGTCCATGAGCTCCTGCACGGTCTGTCCATGCTTTTGAATCTCTGCTTCAGTCTCCCAGATGGCATCTTCCATTGGATGGTTCTTCCATTTGACCAGATGCTCGAAGTATTGCTTCTGTCTGGTCTTTTTTCTCACCCTCTTATCAAGTATACGCTCCATCTGTGGCTTTTCTGCAATCAACATCTGCTTCTTCCACTGGATTTCTGGTTGTTCATCATTTCCAGCTCCTGCTTCCTCCCTCTTATATGGATATAAGTCTGAGACATTGAATGTCGGAGATATTATGATCTCATCTGGCAACTCAATTTCATAAGCGTTTTCTCCCAACTTCTTTAGGACTCTGCATGGTCCAATTTTCTTCATTTTTAGCTTGTTGTATGTTCCCCTTGGGAA
This sequence comes from Picea sitchensis, assembly GCA_010110895.2. Taxonomy (NCBI): domain Eukaryota; kingdom Viridiplantae; phylum Streptophyta; class Pinopsida; order Pinales; family Pinaceae; genus Picea; species Picea sitchensis. The sequence goes on along the minus strand of SNQJ01S0105788.1, from coordinate 36,522 downwards.
CCTTTCCTTCCTCAGATGTGCCAGAACTAGATCACCAACTTCGAACTGAAGTTATCTTCGATGTTGATCTACTCTGTTCTTATACTCCTGGTTTGAGTCCAGCAATCGCTCCTTCACCCTGTTGTGAAGATCTTCCATCGCCTCTGTGAACTCTTTAGCGCTTGCGCTCTTAGTCCTTATCTGTTCTGAATCCCTCAGTTCAGATACTCCTCTTGGTTGCCTGCCATATACAATCTCAAATGGAATTTTTCCTGTGCTTCTGTTCATTGAGTCGTTGTATGCAAACTCTACTTGTGGCAACACATTGTCCCAACTGCTGTGGTGCTCTGTCACCAAGCTTCTTAATAAATCTCCCAGACTTCTATTTACCACATTTGTTTTCCCATCTGTCTGAGGATGATAGGCAGAACTAAACATCAAGTTAGTTCCCATCTTCTTCCAGAGTGTCCTCCAGAAATGTCCAATGAATTTCGTATCCCTGTCCGATACTATGCGTTTGGGTAAACCATGAAGTCTAACAACCTCCTTGAAAAACAGATTTGCGATGTGAGTCGCATCACTGGTATTCTGGCATGGGATAAAATGTGCCATTTTGTAAAACCTGTCAACCACCACAAAGATCGAATCATGTCCTCTTTGCGTCCTAGGCAATCCCAATACGAAATCCATGCTGATTTCATCCCACGGCCTCTCAGGTATGGGCAATGGTTGATAGAATCCCGCATTCTGCTTTCTGCCTTTTGAATGCTGGAAAATTCTACATCTGTCAACAAAATTCTTGACTTCCGACCACATCCCTGGCCAAAAGTATGCTTCGCTTAGCTTTGCAAATGTCTTGTCGTGACCAAAATGCCCTGCTAATCCACCGCTGTGTTTTTATTTTAACAGATTCTCTCTCATGGAGAAATTCGGAATACACAGTTGATTTCCTCTGAATAGCAATCCTTCCTGGATCATATAATCTATCCATGGGCTTCTGTCTCTGAGAACTGGATTCTCAGCTGCTTCATATGCCTCTGCAAAATCTGCATCACCTGCATACATGTCCCTAAGATTCTCAAAACCCAATGTTTTGACTCGAAACTCCTGCAGCAACAAACACTTCCTGCTCAAAGCATCAACCACTTTGTTAGCAGTACCTGAAATGTGTTTAATTACAAATGTAAAATTCTACATATACTCTACCCATTTAGCATGTTTCTTATTCAACTTCTCCTGTTGAGTCACAAATTGTAATGCATGATTATCACTATACAAAACAAATTCCTTTGGGATCAAGTAATGCCTCCATTTCTTTAACGCCTGTATGATAGCATAAAATTATTTATCATACGTGGAGTATTTTACTTTTGCCTCATCCAGCTTCTCGCTGAAATATGAAATTGGTTTGTCCTCCTGGCTCAAGACCGCTCCTATGGCAAATCCACTTGCATCACATTTCACCTGGAACGCTTTCGTAAAATATGGCAACACCAAAACCGACTGTTCTGTGATCTTCTGCTTCAACAGATTGAATCTCTTCTCTGCCTCTTCAGTCCAATGAAAAGATTTATGTCTTTTCTTGATAGTATCCATCATTGTTGCGCTAATTCCACTGAAATTCCTGATGAATTTTTGGTAGAAACTAGCCAGTCCATGAAAACTTCTCACCTCGAAAATATTTCTCGGTGATGGCCAATTTTTAATTACCTCCACTTTACTTGGATCCATCTTTAATTCATTTTCCGATATGAAAAACCCCAAGTAAATGAGTTATGTCTTCATAAATGAATATTTCCTCATGTTGATCAACAACTTCTCTTGCTATAGCTTCCTCATTACTACAACTAAATGCTTCAGATGTTCTTCTTTTGTTTTACTGAAAATCAATATGTCATCCAGATAAACAATGAGAAACTTACCAATGAATTCCTTCAGCACTTCATTCATTATCCTCATGAAGGTACTCGGTGCATTCGTCAAGACAAACAGCATGACTAGCCATTCATACAACCCTTTGTTGGTTTTGAAGGTTGTCTTCCACTCATTGCCTTCCCTCATGCGAATCTGATGGTATCTGCTTTTCAAATCAACCTTTGAAAATTTTTTGGCTCCACTTAAACAATCCATCAAGTCATCCATCCGTGGCAATGGAAACCTGTACCTGATGGTTATCTTGTTAATGGCTCTGGAATCAGTGCACATTATCTAGCCTTCTTCTTTCTTTGGACTTAGTACCATTGGAACGACACACAGACTTAAACTTTCCCTGATCAGTCCTTTATCCAACAGTTCCTGTATCTGTCTTTTAACTTCTTCATTCTCCTGCGGCGTCAACCTGTACGCAGCTTTGTTTGGAAAAATGGCTCCTGGTATGAGGTCTATATGATGACTCACACTCCTCATCGGTGGAAACGAATGAGTTAATTCATCTACCACAATGTCAGCGAACTCCTCCAGCACTTCCTAAATTTCTTGTGCTGGTCAAAACAATTTTTGGTTTCCTGACCACAAAGAATTGTGGATCTTCCTTCTTCTTTACTTCTGCCAGAAGTTCCTTCCCACTCATGAGAAGTACCCTGTTGTTCACTTCCGGTTTCACCTCCTTATCTTTTATTGGAAGTAACATACGTGTTCTCCCATTCTTCTCTAAAGTATACGTATTCATCTTCCCATCATGAATTACGTTTCTGTCATATTTCCATGGTCTGCCTAGCAATAAATGACATACATCCATAGGAATAACATCACAGAGTATTTTATCATTATATCCTCCTATCTTGATGTCAACTAAGAAATGTTTAGTGACATTTACCTGATGTCCCTTCTGTAGCCATGAAACTTTGTATGGACTCGGGTGATCAGTTGTCTCCAATTCTAGTTTCTCCACCATCTCGGTTGAAACGAGATTTTCTGTGCTTCCACTGTCCACAATAACTTTGCACTTCCTGTCTTTGGTCTTGCATGTGGTTCTGAAAAGTCTGTTTCTCTGAGCTGTGTCCTCCACCTCCTTCTTGGGTGTTAAGAGAACCTTACGCATCATCAATGACCTTCCTTCTTTTGCATCTTCTGCTTCAACATATCGCCTCTGTGCCTCTGTGATGTGAGCTTCTCCTCCATCCTTCTTCCTATCTGGACAATCAACTGCCTTGTGTCCATTCTTTCCACATGTGTAGCATGTGATGACTCCACCTCTGCCTCTTCCTCTACCTCTGGTATGAGGAAATGTGTTATTATCAGCGTATCCTCCGCTCTGTTCTGTCTGCTGCATTCGTTGTTCAACGTGCTGGCCTCGCTGTGAACTTCCACCTCTTTCTGTTCTAGTCTGAGGTTTCTTCCAGTCATCCTTGGATTTTTGGAACCTACCTTGGGCAAATGACTTACCTTTTGGCTGGCTCCTACCTCTGCCTCACTGTGCTGGCTTACGGCTTAGATTCTCTTCGACTTTCAACGCCATCTGATATGCATCCTCCACCATTTTGATGGTTTTCATACTCATCTCATCTTGGATATCGTATCTTAAGCCATTCATATACCTAGCAACTTTTTCATCATCGCTCTCCCGATGACCTGCTATGATATTGAGCTTGTAGAATTCCTCAATATACTCCTTTACTGTCATCAACTTCTGTCTCAGGTTCTGCATTCTCCTGAACAGTGTGATTTGATAATCCCTTGGGATGAACTTTGCTTTCATCTTCAAAATCATTCGATCCCAACTTTTGATCTTTTGCTTACCTTTGGAACGTCTATCTTCTTGAAGTTCGTCCCACAATAATGCTGCGTGTCCCTTCAATTTTGTGACAACATTCCTAACCTTCTTATCTTCTTCGATATCCTCATAGTCGAAGTAAGTGTCAAGAGCTCTAATCCAATGTAGAAGCTCTTCTGCATCCAGAATCCCTTCATAATTTGGAATGTCCATCTTTGTTTTCGAACTCATCCGGGCGATAGCTTTGATTAATCGCTCATTGGATGCATCCTCGGCTGCAACTTCTCGTTGTTGTTCAGCTTCAACTTCACCTTCGGAGTCACTCAGATCTCCAGCACTAGCTGTGCGTCTCTACGCTGCTTCCATATCTTCTAATCTCGCTCGAGATCACGTATCTGCCTTTCCATTTCTGGATTCTGGGCTTGTCTCCCCCTTCCTCTCTGGTTTCCCCTATCCTCTGGATCGAGTTATTGTCTTTCTCTCCTCAGCAGCATGGTGAAATTTTCTCTTCTTCTCTGCTACAGAAAATAGAGAAATTTTCTCGCTCTGATACCACTCTGTGTGTATCAGAGTGCTTCTTTCCTTCCTCGCTCCTCTTGCCTGAAATATACAGACAAGAAATCTGCTCTGATACCACTCTGATGCAAACGTGCCACCTAGGGGCACGTCCATTCATACAGGACCTTCCTCTCTTCTCGGCCTGAAGAACTCAAAGGTTCGCCTAATTCCCTATCGGGAATCTTCCTACCCACAGATTTTCTTCGTCACGCAATCCTCTTCCTTAACTTCTCGGAGGATCGGAACTTGCGACTTTGCGAGTCCAACAGTTGAGCGCTACACCCTCGGATCCCCGAGACCCGATGGTCAGTCAACTCACTGACTTCTCCCTGAGGGATTTCTCTACTCGCGACCTCGCTACTCGCGATACCAAAATTTTGGTTCTCCAACCTCCGATACCTGAGGTACCGAAACTCCGATGCGCA
>SNQJ01S0105788.1:2846-23864 GCA_010110895.2 Picea sitchensis | reverse complement strand
TTCGAAGTTGGTGATCTAGTTCTGGCACATCTGAGGAAGGAAAGGTTCCCGAGGGGAACATACAACAAGCTAAAAATGAAGAAAATTGGGCCATGCAGAGTCCTAAAGAAATTGGGAGAAAACGCTTATGAAATTGAGTTGCCGGATGGGATCGGAATATCTCCGACGTTCAATGTCTCAGACTTATATCCATATAAGGTTGAGGAAGCAGGAGCTGGAAGTAATGAACAGTAGGAGGTCCAGTGGCAGAAGCAGATGCCGATTGCAGAGAAGCCACAGATGGAGTGTATACTTGACAGGAAGGTGAGCAAAAAGACCAGACGGAAGGAATACTATGAGTATCTGGTCAAATGGAAGGGCCATCCAGTGGATGATGCCAGCTGGGAGACTGAAGCAGATATTCAAAAGCATGGGCAGACCCTGCAGGAGCTCATGGACAGGAGCCCATGAAAGTTTTCAAGTGGGGGAGTATGATGCAAGAGCATCGCCCATGACAAGCGAGCCAGCATGGAAGACAATGAACAGCTGGACAAGTCCAACCGAAACTTTTTGAATTTTTATCCAAGATGATGCGCCAATGTATAAATGATGCATTTATGAAAAGCTTCTTTTGTATATTGTATCAGACCTCGAGCCATATGCTCTTGTCTGAAGTAGATAGGAGGCATTTAATCTAGTTAATGCAGGTAGGTAGGATTTTTATTTCTAGATTAGACAGTTTAGATGGAAGGAGGGAAAACGGATATAGACACCCTCATTGTGATTGTAACATTAGCCAGCATTCAGAGAGAGGAAGCATTCAGGGGAAGAGAAGAGCAAGCAGAGAATAGTGTATGAAGAACACCCATGTACATGCATTTGAATTAATAGAAGGAAGCTTTGATTCAAGCACATGGTTTTGTTGTTTTCTCTGTATATTGATGTTATGCTCAGGAATGTTTGCTTTCTTCTTATGCATTTTCTTTGTATATGTTGTGCATGTGATTTCATGTTTCAAACTGAAGTCTGAAAGGGAGAGAGAGTGAGGTTCAATTGTTTCTCTGTCTGAGCCAGGAGATTCCTGCAAGGTGTGCAGTTGAATTCATCCGCAAGGAGTGCGTTGATGAAGGTTCAGTAGTCTAACTCTTGTTCTCATTCATCCAGAAGTGGATTTGGGTTGTTGAAGTCGTGCAAGGAGTGCACATGCTGAAGCAGAAGCCTCAGTTGTAAATATGAGAAAAAAAAAAGGAGATTGAAGACTGCTGCTGCAGGAAGTGCGCAGAGTCGGAAGGATTCAACACTTGGGGAGTTGTTGAATGTTGAGCGCAAGGAGTGCGTGCAAGTTCCTCTGAAGAATCAGAGTGGAAGAGCTCAGGAGGTATAGCACCTTCGCGACATCATTAACGTAGAGCACATGAGATTTCCGTGCCAAGAAGTCCTTAAGAAGGGAGGAGAGGAATCGACAGTCAGGATTCGCAGAGGAGATCGACGGAATCCTGTCAGCCGTTAGATCTCGGAAAGTTGCGCAGGGTTTAAGTCCCGGCGAGCAGAGGAGGAGTCCCGGAGGAGTTATCGGGATATCAGAGTCATCGGGGTTTTACTGAACAAGAGAATCGAGACCTTGTAGTTCTCGAAATCCCGAGAAAGGATCTCAGTCATTGATCCCGGTAGGACACACATTAGACATCAGGAGAAGATTCGAGGTTCAGTTCATCGGAGAATTGGAGTTTTCAAAGACATAGAACTCTCGCATGTTGGGATTGCGATCTGCGATATCCCGACGGGCGCTCAGAACTGTCCATCAGCAGGGACATGTGGCAGGAGATCCGAGGGAGTCGGGGTTCGGCATTTCGGGGTTTCCAAAGGCAAAGGAATTGTTGCATTAGAAATCGCGATTTCGCGATACCCAATAGGGAGACGAGGAAGCGATGACATGGAGGAGTAAGATCTCACGTGCATCGAGGATGGGTATATCGGGATTCTCAGTGACGAGAAAATCACGGCAGGAGAAGTCGCGAAACTACGAAACGCGACGGTCCCACAGTCATAGCATTTCAGTGGAGGACAGGTGTCACTCCGTATCGAGGATCGGGACTTGGTGAGTTCCGTGAACAAGTGCAACAGAAATCGCGATATTGCGATATGCGATTTCCCGATCATCGCAGGAGTGTGGGCCATCGGTGCCAAATTAAAGGACAGTTGTTGGAAATTCAACCCTCGCAGGAGTCAACACCAAGTGGCATCGGGGATCGGGAGTTGGGGATCCGCGAGGGCAGTGGATCACAACTGCATAAGTGCCGACTTTCTTACGGGGAAATTCCCGATAAGTGTAAGCAAAACCGTGGGTGGATATTCATCGGGGTTCAGAGATTTGTAAGTACCGATCCCATGAGTTCAAGACTCGCGATCACGCGAGGTCCGATTTCCCGATTTGGAGTAGGGAGATCATTAGAGGCATTCTGTGGGTATTGAGAACTTTCGATAAGGGAGTTTAAGAGCAATTTAGCTCTTTGGGCGAAGGAAGAGAAGGTCCTGAGGGAGCAGACGTACCCTGGGTGGCGCGTGTTGCGTCACAGTCGCATCGGGCTTCTTCATCATTTTCCACGGTGCCATGATATCTGAGAAATTGAGTGAGGTTACATGTTGTAAGGAAATTTGTGAGCTTTTTCAAACTGATGAAAGCTTGCTAAATGCGGAAGGTGAAAATGAATTCGAATTTCAAGTGCCTTTATTCAAATCAAATATATTTATTTTCGTATAGCTTTACTGACGAAAAATTTATTAACCTTAATGAAAATATCTACCTGGCGATCCACGATCCACATTTGAATCATTACCGTTAATTAGTCATAAGTGACATTAATATTCGGCGGTTCATGTTCAAGAGTTTTAGATGAGACAGAGTGAAAATTTCCCGAATCCCGAATCTGCGGAGGTTAATCCCTGGATAATCGTAATTAAAACCTTAATTAATCATGTTTAAAAAAAATGTGTTAACTTCAAGGGTTTCGGGATTTCAGACTTTGAGAACTTTAAATGTAGTTGAAAATAAATCTCTGAAACCCGAAACTGCGAAGTGAATAATTTATCCGGTAATCGATTTTAAGTCTTAATTAATCATATTTAACTTTAAGTGTTTCAAAAATTCGGACTTCGGAGATTTTAGGATATGATGAAGGGTAAATGTTCGAACCGCGAAGTGTGAATTCAATAATTATGTCTTGACCATGATCAACTTAATTAATTAAGGTTTAATACTTCAACATTTTGGTGCTTCGACGATTTATGAATTAGTTCTTTGTTATATTTCCGAAGGGTCATCTCCCGTAGTGACATGTCACAGATGATGTCATCCTGAATGACTTGTCAAGACAAGGGAGGTGCCACGTGTTACTTGGAATTGTTGAATCTTCAAACGAAAATTTCAGAAACGGGTGCCACGTGTCAACTTGGGGAAGACTCAAAGGATACATGTATACCACAACTTGTGTCCTTTAAAGGTTTAGGAAAAATGTTGAACAGAGACTTTTGGGTTTTGGGGATTTTATCGTTAAGACTTGTCGAAATGCTTGAAGTGCGAAGTTCTGGAGTGACATTTAGTGATTTACATCTTTAACCATTAGGCGGCTCCAAAACTCCAGAGAAATTAGGATCGTTTGATCAAAATGGAAAAACTTCATCAACGACAGGTATCACACGCGCCTTATTATTAATTAACCAGAAATGAATTTGATTTAAAATTCGAAAGTTATTTTCTAAATTACTGTTTTTTGGAAAGATTGTATTTTCATGAGGTGAAGAATATGGACCTCAAAAGTTCAGAATTGTATATGTTCCAACAGGTTTATCGCAATAGGGAAATTTTTCCTCCATGTGTCGTATCATGCCCTCCCGAATTTTCTCATCGCATCAAAGAAAAAGTTCTCTGAAGCGCCATTTTGTACCTAAAAAAGGGTTCTCATGCGACATATTTCACTTGGGAACATTTTCTCCTTTGTGATAAGGCTCCTCTTTTCCTTATCGCACCAACATAAATCTTCCAGTTTTGCAACATTTCACACTTCCGAACATTTTCAAACTTGCGATGTAGTTGTTTCGCAACTCGAAGATATTTCTTATCGTGCCACAAAATTTTAAACCAAAGACATGTCGTATGAATAACATTTTTCATCATGCGACACATCCCTTCTTCCTTAATCACACCTTCATAATTTTTCTTATCGTGCTCAAATAATTTTCATCTACGTCATGTCACACTTTGAAAATCTTCTCCATGCAATAGCTTCCCCCTCTTTCTAATGTTGTGAGAAGTTTTGATTTCATGCATCGTATCACAATAAATTATATTTCTTGCAATACATCTCTTCCATTTGTATCTTTCTTGTCTCACTTTCTTCCTTTCCAGATTTCCTCACATTGCATGCCCAAAATTTGTGGTGTGATACATCACACTACAAAAGTTTTCTTCACCTGCGAGAAAGTCGAGCCTTCACCTCTCTCCTCATTTTGGGAGCCAGAAGATATTCGAGAGTGCGATGTGTCGCACCTAAAAATTTTGTGGTGCAATACATCGCACCATACAAAATTTTCCTTGAGTGATATGCAAGAGAATTCACTCATTTTCTCAAAGTTTGTGCCTGTATCACACAAATTTATTTTTTATGTGATATGGGTCGCATCGCATGAAAAATAACTTCATGCAATATAAACCATATCACATGAAAAATATCTTCATGCGATATAGTTCATCTTATTTTCATTTCAATTCAAACTCACAATGCTTAAAACTTATATCACATCATTCAATCTACATATGACTAAACTCAAGTTACTCTGACCACCAAAACTAAGTCTATCCATACTTTATCATCTCAACTAAGTCCCTAACCTATTACAACCTTGTTCTTCCAACACGAAACTATTATAAGTCCCCCCTCACAAAATCATGATTTCTCCTTTTTCGATGCAGCTGGGGTTGTCCACAATTTTCCATGGATGTACTCATCCCAGTGCATGCATTTATGTTGGGAGGACCTCCTCAACTACCAAACCATGCTTCAATAACTGTGAGAAGGAGACATTTCAACCAACCCATTTTCACATTTAATTCTTTGGGCTTAAGGGGGAATGAACAAAGTATTTTCAAATTCAAATATCAACAAAGAATGGTTTTGGTAAGGATGGCTTGGAATCATTTGGAAGATGAATCCCCAAATCCTCCTCACTATTATCATCTCGTGGTATTTGTTAGGTTGTTATATTATTTGCAGTGAAAGTCTAGTCGAGGTGGATTGAATGGGATTGAAAGTTGAAGGTCGAGGTGAATCAACTGGGCAAAGTTGAAGTCAAAGTAATCGACAACAAGTCGAAGAGGTCAATCGAGAAGAGGTCGACAAGTGGTCGTGTGGGAACCGACTGAAGACTGAATGAAAGTCGACTGGTATTCGACTGTAACAGAATCTCAAGATTCACATGATTTGTAGCCAATGTTTTGTGTGGATCTATAACCATTTTTGGGTGCCTTTATTTAGGTTTTTGTCTACTATAAAGCATATAAATAAGGCGTATTATAATTGTATTATGTTGATCAATCTTGGATCTTCATGCTAATTTTTAGCAGTAGGTTGTTGGTCATGTAGATGTAAGCCAAATTGGCCACAGGGTTGTTCTTGTGTAAAGCAAGAGGGTATTATGTCGATTTTTTCTTAGGTGTGGACCAAATTTAGGCATGTAACCTTTTATTCTGAATGAAGAAGACAACAAGAGAGAAAGATTATCAAGGAATGTTGATTTTCCCTTTTGGGTTTCCAGGGTAAAATCTATGTGTACTATGTGTTTTCTTTGTCATTTGTTTTCTAGCTTAAATCTATCTTCCTCTCTTCTGTTAGGTTTAGAATGGAAGTATAATTTCCTAACATGTGTTATCAAAGCTTGGTTTAACAACCTTGGATCTGAGCTAAAACTCTAGGTCTAGTAAGAGTCATAAATCAAAGATCTTTAAAGTTGTTCTTAAAGAATGGCAAGTAGCTCGAGAATAGAGATCGAAAAATTCAATGGCTGAAATTTTGAACTTTGGAAGATTAAAATTGAAGATCTCCTTGTAGATCGAGAACAATGGGAAACAATCTGTCTAGGTACCATTCTGACAGTTATGTTGAGGGAATAAGGGGATAAATTCAAGAGAAAGGAAAGGAGTACGATTTGACTATGTCTTGCAGATTCGGTATTGTTGAATGTCTCAGGTCAAGACTCAGCCAAGAAACCACAGACAAGTTGGGAATCTTGTACCAGTCAAAATCCATGGTAAATAAGTTGTTCCTTAGAAAGAAGTTGTATCTTTTGAGAATGAGTGAGGATAGTTCAATAATTGAGCATTTAAATGTGTTTAATACCATAATAGCCTAATTATCTTCTATGGATATTAAAATCACTGAGGAGGAGAAATGTATTAGCCTATTATATTCTTTACCAAACTCCTTAGATAGCTTAGTCATGGCTATAGGGATTAGTTCAACCACATTAGCGCTAGAATACGTGGTTTCATCTCTATTGTCAAAATAAATGAGAAGGAAGAACAGAGAAGGATCGACCAAAGATGATTTAATGGTGAGAGGTCAACCGATTGACGGAGATAAAATAAAATTCTCCGGTAGAAAATCTAAGTTAAAGGGTAGATCTAAATCCCTTGTTCAGTCGACGAGAAGATGTTGGAAATGAAGTAAAGGTGAGAATTATAAAAGGGATTGCAAGTAAAAGGAGATGGAAGTCAATACATGATCCAATGAGAAGCAATCAAATGAGAGAAAGACTACTCGATACAAAGGAAGTGATGTGTATCTGGCATCGACTAGTACACAATCATATCAAGATGTTTGGTTGATCGACTCAGGAGCATCCTATCATATGACACCACATAGAGAATGGCTATGTGAATATAAACGGTATGAAGGAGGAGATGTGTTCTTGAGGGACGACTCGACAACCAAAATTGTTGGATGAGGAAGAGTCCCACTGATACAACAGGATGGGACGAGTAGAACCCTTCTAGGTGTGCTAAATATTCTAGGTTTGGAAGGAAACCTAATATGTTTAAGCAAGATGAGTGATGCAAGAGTGCACACTCTATTTAAAAGGATACATGCAAAATGGTCAAAGGTGCGATGGTCTCAATGAAATGTTTTCGGATTGGAACCCTATAAAATTTATTAAGGAATGTCGACTCAACTAGATGCAGCAACATTGTTGTTCTTGAAGTCGACTTGACTTAAATTGGGTTGAGTCAATTCAAACCGACTCGATATGTCTTCATCAAGTCAATGCAACCATGCTATGGCACAAGACAATGAGACACAATGGAGAAAAATGACTTTGATTTATGCAAAATAAAGGTATGGTCGAATATTTTTTTAATGTAATTCAGAAGTCAATTTTTTTTAACATTGTATATATGGAAAACAAAGTTGGGTGAGGTTCTCGTCTAGAGCGACAAGGGCAAAGGGGATTCTATAATTGGTTCATAGTGATGTGTTTGGCCTTGTTTCAGTGATTTCACTTGGTGGATCCCTATATATGTCTCCTTCACAGATGATTTTTCCAGGAAGACGTGGATATATTTCCTAAGGAAGAAATTAGAGGTTTTAGAGAAACTAAAAGAATTTAAGTCTCTTGTGGAAAACCAAACAGATAAGAAGATCAAGGTATTGAGAAATGAAAATGGTGGTGAATTATGTGGAAATGATTTTGATCAGTTCTGCAAGCAATGTGGCATAACATGTCAAAACACCACACCATATACCTCACAACAAAATGGAGTTTCTGAAAGAATGAACAGAACATTGATGGACAAGGCAAGGAGCATGCTCAATGGCATTGGGCTCACACAAGAATTCTAAGTAGAGGCAGTTGACACTACAAAATATTTGGTGAATATGTCTCCTTCTTTGACACTAGTCAATATGACTCCACATGAGGTATGGTATGCTAAGGAGCCTTCACTTTCACATCTCAAAGTATTTGACTATGATACATTTATGCATGTTCCCAAGGAAAAGAGGAGCAAGATGGACAAGAAGGCAGCCAAGTGTATTTTCATTGGATACAAAGAAGGAATGAAATGATATAAGCTTTGGGATCCTGCATCAAGAAGAGCAATGTAAAATCAAGATGTGGTCTTCATAGAAGTCGAAAGGAAGTCCAAGATTGAAGTGGTTTAAACATAGAATAATCTAGAGAAGGTGAGGTTTGAACTAAGGAACGAATAAGAATATGATTCATATGAGTCGTCTGAATCATATGAAGAGGTGGAACAACCGACCCTAGTCATAAGAAGGTCTGAACGAGTAAGAAAACTAGTCGAAAGGTATAGTCTACCCAACTTCCATTCCACATTTGTGTTAACTGCCACTGATGATAAGCCTAAGTGAGCCAGGGAGGCAGTTGACTCGAAAAAGGGTAGACTTTGAAAGGATGCCATGGTTGAAGAGATGGAATCCTTGCATAAGAATGAGATGTGGGATTTAGTAAAATTACCTAGTGGAATAAATCTCATCAGTAGAAAGTGGGTATCTCATCAGTAGCAAGTGGGTATACAAGAAGAAGATAAAAGCAGTAGGTCAAGTTGAGAAATTAAAAGCTTGACTGGTAGCGAAAGGATATTCCCAAGTCGAAGGAGTTGACTTCGATGTGATTTTTCCCCTATTACAAAATTAACTTCCATTAGAGTATTAATGTCTCTGGATGTAGCATTTGATCTAGAAATAAAACAGATGGATGTGAAGACAATGTTCCTACATGGGGACCTAGAAGAAGAAATCTATGTAACATCCTCATCCTTCCAAGTTGGGCCAGGACACACAATATAAACGAAAAACTACTCTGATACCAATATGTAACGAACCCAGTTTCCCACCGAGTCTCATTACCAACTTACACATTATCTTATACCAATATGTAACATCCCCAGCCATAGAGGTTGGGCCATACTACTTCATAAAACACTCTAACAAAGTTATGATACCACTTTGCAACGTACCCAGTCACTCCAGACGAGGCCATGTCACAACATCATATCCCAAGTTACACTACGCAAATTCCACTCTATCACAAGTCGCGCAGTAACACTTGGAGTAACGTGCTCAACCCAAACTTGAGTCGCGTCACACAACTTATAACAATGAAAGAAATATTCTCCTTTCATTTCAAATTTAAACAACATAAATAACTCACTAACTGCGCACATCAACATAGTGATCCCTCAGCATATTGCGTGCACATCCATCTAGGCATCAAGCGCCAACTCATATTTCATCGGGTGCAAAATCTAATTCTCCATCCACACACACACACGCACACACATTTCATCCCTCTTGGTGCACATAGGATACAATTATTCGCCCTCGGCCACTCAATCCTCTTCTTCACGACTCATAACCAAATTCACTAGGTTAACATAACAAGCAAACTAAACACATTGGCCATATCCAAACATAGCTACATTACCGACTATATGCATCATACTTACAGGCGCAAGCATCATTAAACAAACTAGCATCAATACTTATACGCATCAACATACAATAATTAACCTTTGTCAAACATAGATAAATGAGCACACAGTAAACAAGACAAGCACATTAAAGAACACTTATCTTTTTAAGAAGTCACCAACTTCGGCCTTGACTCAGACATTTCTCCCAACTATAGACATTGTTGCTCATAGGATTTTAGCAATAGGTCGCCCCCAAGCTGGGGCTCAACTCCACCAGGGAAATAGGCTTCCAGTGACACCCTAAGGTCTGAGACTCAATAGAATTTCTCAATCTTAGGTACCTATTGTTATTATTATCCCACAGCCCCTCATTCCCCACACACCTATCACAACCAAGGAAGTGTTCCCTTTCTCTGCTCACCAATCCTTCGGCTGCCCCACTTCCCTTTCCAGGGTTACCAACAACAGGCCAGACAGGCAGTCTCTGAGCTCTATGACTAATGTTCAACAGACCAGAGAACAATTCTCAACATCTCTCACCTGGAGAATATGCTCATGGGTCTAGAAACCACTCCACAACAACCAATCCCTCACCTAGAGAGAGACTGGTCTTGGTCTGCCAACTCAACTCCTCGACAATAGAATTATGGTTACGGTCCCACAATTCCCTACAAGCTTCTCTGAGCAAATACAGTAATAATTGGATTTTCCATATAGTCTGACCCTTCTTGCTCACAAGAACCTGCAACATGAATAATAAAAATAACCATAATGCATTCCTCTCCCCAAAATACACTAAGGCCAACAATATATATTGCATGCCTTCAACTTGACACTTATCACCTTTTAGAAGTAACTTTAAGCCACTTGGTGACATGTTCCCTACCCTTGGGAACTTAGGATAAAATAATATATATATAACATTCTACTTTTCCTGGAAATATTATAAAATATTCCCCAAGACTTACGACTCACCGCCTTTTCCCTTTTTCGGGGGAGTAGGCCCCGATCTCTTTTCCGTCTGAGTCAATCAACACGCAACGATGCAATATTATATTAATAATCATTATTATAATTACATGGATGGTTGTGCTAGCCTATCTGCGTCCAGGCTCACCAACCTCATAATCACACAGGCTCTCTGGCCTCCATACATATCCATTCATTCCCACGCGCTAACCCAAGTGCGCACAAACATAAGGCAATGTGTGCACTTACTTAGGTGGGCGCAACACATTAAATGTGTGCACCTTGTTCTTTGATAACACTTCTCTGCGCACTACTTTGATGCGTGCAACACCAAAACCAAGTGTCATTAGCTCACCAACCTAAATATTTATTACATTTACATTTGGTACCAATCATCTCACTAGCCTATATGTACAATTACAAGGGGTTCTGGATTAGGGACACTACAATCCCCTCCCCCTTATTTATGCATTATCCTCCGTGCATCATATACACATGTACAAAACTTAAAAAAATTTCAAAAATATGAGGATACTCTGCGCGCATAGCATCCTCGTGCTCCCAGGTTGCATCCTTAGGACCGTACCAGGTCCATTGGACTTTTACCAGCTCCATGGCTCGATTCTGTAGCTGCTTGATTTTCTGATCCAATATGCAAACCGGTTGCACTTGAAATCTATCTTCTGGCTCCACCTAAATCACATTCCAATCAATAATATGATTAGCATCAGGTACATATTTCTTAAGCAATGACACATGGAAAACATTATGAATGCACAAGGACACAGGCAATGCAAGCATATAAACAACATGACCAATCTTTTTAAGGATTTCAAATGACCCACAATGGTGCACCGCTAACTTAGAATTCTTTCCCAACTTCAAGGAACTACGCTTGGCCTTCACTTTCAGAAAGATGTAATCACCCACTCTAAAATCTCTATGGGGTCTTCCTTTGTCTACACAGCTTTTCTATCTGTCTTGAGCAGCCTTTAGATTTTGGCCTTATCTTTACCATCTGCTCCTCCATTTCCTGGAGTAGATCTGACCCAACTACCACACGATCTGTTAGATTGTCCCAAATCTTGAAAATGTCATAATTCCTATCTATACGAACTATCATTCAAAATTTTACATCGTAAATAGACTCCACACTTCTAAATAGCATATTGCAAATTAATACTCTCATCTCATAAAATTTCCTTTCAAATTTAAATCCTTCCAACTCCTAATGTCCTTCCTAATTAATACCTCCTAATCGTTCGGTCCTTTCAATGTTAGAGCCTCCTAACTCCGACCATCCTTCCTATTTAATACCCTTCCTAATCCTTTGGTGTAAGGCCCACGGGTAGAACCAAACAAGAAAGTATCCAGAAGTTTTAGAGCCTCCTAACTCCGACCATCCTTCCTAATTAATACCCTTCATAATCCTTCGGTGTAAGGCCCACGGGTAGAACCAAACAAGAAAGTATCCATAAGAAATAATACAAGCGTGAGATACATTCTAATCTATGATATTCCTAACTTAATATAGTTTAAGTAAATGTGTTGCGTAATATAATGTGTATATAGTAAAATAAATTAGTTTAAGTAAATGTGTTGCGTAATATAATGTGTATATAGTAAAATAAATTGAAAAAGATAGAGTATGTGTTGGAGAATGTGTAATATAATAATAATAAAATAAATTGAAAAAGATATAGAGTATGTGTTAGATAACGTGTAATATTAAGAAATTTAAATATATATATATATATATATATATATATATATATATATATAGAGTAGTAAATTTAAGAAGTTTTGAAATTTATCTAATATTAAATAGATTAGAATTTTAAATTGACATTAAAATACGATGTTTTCAATTTTTTCATAAAATATTCTCACCAAAAAATTATATATTGTTTAGAGTTTTTCAAAGTAAGATATCATGTGTTTCCTTTTAAGAAGTTATAAGTTCAAATTTAGAGGGATAGATATGTATACTTTCTAGATTTTATTGATAAAGAAAATGGTCATGACCTTCAAAATAAATTATTATTATTATTATTATTATATGAAAAATGTTAAGAAATATTCAAACTTCATGCTTCAAATTTTACAGAAATAAATATTTTATTCAAAACTTTAAAAATATTATAAATATTTTACCTAAAATTTTGAAAATAAAAATATCCCTATCTTAGTTTTCACTTAAAAATTCTTTAAAATCATAGTAAAAAATATACCAAGTAGATAGAAGCAACTTATAAATATCTTTTTAAAATAACATATTTCACATTAATAATGACATGTTTCACATTAATATTATTTTTTACTCATGTTATTTTTCTTAGTAATTAATCGTGTACTAAATATATTTTATTTCAAATCTAATAAAAAAGATAAATAGATTTTTAAAAATTAATCTAACAAATATAACATTTTATTTAATAAATCCAAAGTTAAAATAATTATATATATATATATATATATATATATAATAGTAATATATCCATTTTACATTTAAACATTTTGCATATAATATTATTAATTTAAGAGACCTTAAATATATTATCAATATACTCTAATTAAATATACAATTATAATTATAATATAGTTATAACGTTTTTAATCAATATAATGGTTTATATTGTAATTTATTTTAATGAATCTTATAACTTATCTATAACATAGATATTATATTTATAACATAAATAACATAATAATAGATAATCTTTTTGGATAAGAGGTTTTTATGACATTCATGTCCTTAATAGTAAGGTATCTTGGAAATGTGGGTCAATCCGCACCAAAAGTCGGAGAAGTGCTCCGAGTTACTAAGATTCTCACTAATTGACATGATATCATAGATTTATTCTGTACAAAGTGGAGATTGTTACGGTATCCCATGGAACCCGGATGACACCACTGTCGGCCATCTAGACATGAATTACAAATCTTTAGTCATTTTCAATAAAACTTGAAAATCTTTCAGGATATTGTAGAGTATCCCAAGATTTCGTATAGATTTTTCTTACAATGTACAATGCACCATTGATCCTTTGCAAGATGGTCTTAGATTTGATTCCCCATTGATAATGATTCATGATGAACATGCGAAGGATTTCACCATCATTAGGTCCTTGGTAATTTAAATCTCGAACATTATGGAGGGAAGTAAAAGAGCTGAGAATGTATGGATCTGTTTCTTCTTTATTCAATCCAAAATCTTTCCACCAGTTAGCTAGCCAAATAGGTGGTCTTCCTGTAGTAGAAGTATTTACACAACCAAACTTAATTAAACATATAATATCCTCATTCTGTATAAATTGCCACCAAAACTGTTTGTAATCATGATAGTTGGCACTTGTTTCGGGAAAAATAACATCAACATTCGTTTCTGGCCACAGAGAGATCGGTCTTGGTCTATCTAGACAGAAATATTTTTGATGGTGTCCTTCACTAGACCTGATGTCCCATATTAAGTTTATGTCATGAAATAGTTCTGTCAAAGCCCTTTGTGCTTCAAGTGCTCTCCTATTATCTTGATTTATGATACGTAGCAGAAGATTAGTATTTCCCCTATGTCGAATTTCAGGAACCAGACTTGAATAGAGAACTTGAGTAGTAGGGGCTAATATTTTAGTACTTCTTAATCCCCATCTAGGAATCCAATTCCTTTCATATTCTTCCCATCTCAGAGAGTCAGGAATATTTTCCATATGTTCTGCATCTCCTCTAAGCTGAACAGAGATTAAAAAACTCTGATATCTAGGTTGTAGATGTTCTTTGCTTAAGAAGTCAGGAAGGCAATTTAAACTTCCTTTAATATGTTCTATAGAGAAATCTAAATTTCTAAACAGAGCTTGCCATCTAGCAAATTTATGATCTCCTGAATTTTTTAGATCTTTATTAAGAACTTTATTCATTGCTGCAGCATCTGTTCTTAAAAGAAACTTTTTATAGATTAAATAAATTTTAAACTTTTGTATGGCATTCAAAGCAACTTTAATTTCTTTATCAAGAGAAGAATAATTCTTTTCGGTTGCCTGCCATAATCCAAAAGCAAACTGTATGACTTCCTCTTTCCCCTTTTGTCTGACTTGTTTCAGAACTGCTCCCCAGCCAATATTACTAGCATCAGTTTCTACAATTTTTGGGAGGCTGTCATCTGAAATATGTAATATAGGCAAGGTTTTAACTTTTGCCTTAATATTCCTTACTGCTAGAGTATGCTCCTCAGTCCAGGGTGTTGGTTCTTTCTTTAACCTTTCATTGAGAAGCTTTCTGTCTTGAGCACATTTTTATAAAAATGACTTATATAATTTAAACTTCCCAAAAACCTTTGTAACTGAGTTTTGTCAAGAATCTTATCTGGAAACTTATCAGCGAATTCAATAGCATGGGTCTGCAAAGTGATTTGGCCGTTGTTGATGATGTGACCAAAAAATTTAACCTGTGTCTGAAAAAGTTCAATCTTTTTCTTGGATAAGACAAGGCCAGCTTGACTAATGACTTGCAGAAAAATCTTCAAATGTCTAAAATGTTGAACCAGAGAGGAAGAGAATACTAAAATATCATCAATGTATACTATAAGCCAATTAAAATAAGGCTTTAAAGTATCATCCATGATTCTCTGGAATTTTGCAGATGCATTCTTAATTTCGAATGGCATGACATTCCATTCATAGTGGCCACCAGGAACGTTAAAAGCAGTCTTGAATTTATCATTTTCATGAATTGCAACTTGCCAAAATCCTGACTTTAAATCAAACTTAGAAAATATCTTGGCTCCTGCAATTCTAGTTACCAGATTGCTCTTATTAGGAATAGGATAAGTATCATCTGCTAGAACCTTATTGAGCGGTTTATAATTGACTACGAGCCTGGGGACTCCCCTGATTTGTTCTGAATGTTTGTTTACATAAAACCCATAACAATTCCAAGGGATGGTGGACTTTCTAATCAAGTCCTTTTTTAATAAACCCTCAATTTCTTCTGAACATAATTTTTGATATTCAGCATTCATGGGGATGGCTCTGCTTCTACAAGGTCTTCCTGCATAATCTTCTTTATATGGAAGATATACTTCATTCTTTTTCTGTTTCCAGAAGGCAGTGGGATTTTCAGAACAGACAAAATTTATAAATTCTTTTTTGAGAGAAAGAATCTTTGCTTGGATGTTTGGCTTTGTTAATTTCTCCCTTAATCTGGTTTCGGACTGGAGCCCTTGGAGTTCTCTGATTTTTTCAGATCTCATAAGATTTATTTGTACTGTATCTGAAATTCTAGGAGTAGACACAAAAGGGAGTTTTATTTTTTGTCCTTCTGGAAATGTTATAAAATATCCTGGCTGACCAGGAGCTACCATAGTAGAACCATGGGGAGAAACTGCTGCCAAGAAAGGAGTACCAAGAATACATGCAACAGGGATTTCTGCTAAAAGAAATTTCATCTTGAGGCAAAATTCATGGAAGCAGAGAATTGCTTCAGGAATTTGGAAAGAAATGTTATTTATAATGTTGCCAAGTCCTGTAACTGGAGCTTGTGTCTTTTCCCAAAGGGATACAAGGATGACATATTTATTTAGCAGATTTAAATCTGACCCTGTGTCTATTAATGTCTTTAATCGAAAATGTAGATCTTGTATCTTTAATTCAATTAAGACATGATATTGCTGATGCTGAACTTGAAGGCTGTCTTCATCTGTTTTATCTTCTTCTTTAGTCTTTTTTATCCGATTTATCTCTCTCCCTAAATCTGACATGGAGAGTGTATTTACTGGGCAGCTTACTAGACTAGCCTTTTGTGGAACCAACTGTAAGGGTTTGACTGGAATTCTACTATTCCATTCATGGAAGGAGATGAATATATCTTCTTTTGTCATGAAATTTTTCCAAGCTTTTGCTAATCTTAATTTCTCTGGATTTGGAGTCCTTTTTGCAAATTCTATGGCTTTTGGATGTGTGTATAAATCCCAATTCATCATGTTTTTCATCCATTCTGGGTTCACATCAGCCTTTTTGCAGCCTTTGGCTAATTTCAAAAAAATTTTGATTTCAGGAGAAGAAGGTTTCCTGATATCTCTAGGAAAGTAGGAGTTTTGCCTTGACTCTATTTCTTTGCATAAACTATCTTGGACAACCAGTACATGAGAGTCATGAGGGAAGGGTATATTGAAGCATTGGGGATGCAGACATTGTTCTCTGGAAGTAGATACAGGTGGAGGTAGATTAGTTCTAGGATTATGATTATGATGTTCGAACTGGACTTTTGCATCATCTTTACAGGCAGAAAGTGTAGATAGAGTAATCAGATCTCCACATCCAGGACACTTTATTGAAAAGGGGACTTGTCCTATTTGACCAGCCAAAGATTCTAGGGATGGATGTAGACAGAAGGATGGAGGAGGAGGTGGAGGTCTGATAGGTTTGGGATAGGATACAGACCTTGAGGAGCTAGGAAACGAAATAATAGCAGAGTCAGGTGTTTCTTTTATTTGTGCTGAGGTAATAGCTTTTGGGATTGGCACCTTAGGAGTATCAATGACCCAATCAGTTGGGAAGGACAAATCTTCCCATCTTATTGTATGATGTTCCATTTTTTGATTTAATGGATCTGTGATAACCAGAGTACTGGACTGAGAATCTTTGCTAGGGGAATGTAGGACAGCAGGAAACATAGTATTGGTATGTCTAAAACACCCCCTAACTTGAACAACTATATTTGTCCTTTTAGCATTCATACTAAATCCGGTTGTTCTGATTTGTAATTTCAGTATGTCTGCAAGAGTCTCATCAAAAGTATATACAGAAAAGTTTGGATAACAGTCAAAATAGACTGGTCCATTGGATAATGGGGCAACAATCCCTCCTATCAGAGAATCAATAAATTTATCATGAGTAAGATCTCTGACAGTGCATAGTACATAAGCGTCAATCCCTTTGTGTACTAATGCATTAATTCCAATTCTAATACACCCAAAATGTAAGAACTGAGTCTTATGCTTCTTGGCTTCTTTCTGAATCTCTTTTGGATTAAAAAGAGAGATAGTTTGGGTGACGTTACTATTCTGTTGTATAGTACTGATTGACTCTTTAACAAAGACTCTGGTGACTGCTTTGAGATGGAACATGGTTAGATATTGGTATACCTTACTAGGATTTATACCTTACTAGGATTTATAGCTGGTAACTTCCATGCAGCTTGTGGGTTAATTTCTACCTCTTCTATGTCTGCATGATTTATACTCTGAGATCTCCCTAAAGAAAACATTGACTCTAAACTATTTGAAGAGTCATTTCCAGAAGTACTTGTTTCTTCAGAATTTTTAATATCCCTAAATGAGACAGACGTAGAATCCATATTTAGTATTACTATCTTTACACAGAAAAGGAGGGCTTTTAGTCTTATGTCCGCTTATACAAGCAGATTAGATAGGCTCCTGGCCTACTCCTCAGGTAAAGACTAGTAAACTTTTCAGAGATTCACAAACTTAACACGGAGGCTTTAATAAAACAAAGAGCGAATAGCTTTAACAGATCAGAATGAGTCTGTTATCATACCCTGGGCAAAATGGAGTGCATGGCTCTGATACCATTTGTAAGCAGGAGCCTCCTCTGTCAGAGAATGAAGCTTGATGATTGACTTTGTTGCCTTATGCGCTATCTCCCTCTACCATTGATCTTCAGATTTCTGCGACTTCTGCCAGAACGAATGCCGGCGGGTTAACCGCTTTACTTACTCTATCTTTATGAAGTCCTCCACTCGAACTCCATCGAGTGCTTTTAACACCAGTTCTATTTGAAGACTATTGGTATCAGAGCCATGCACTCCATTTTGCCCCGGGTATGATAACAGACTCATTCTGATCTGTTAAAGCTATTCGCTCTTTGTTTTATTAAAGTCTCTGTGTTAAGTTTGTGAATCTCTGAAAAGTTTACTAGTCTTTACCTGAGGAGTAGGCCAAGAGCATGTCTAACCTGCTTGTATAAGCGGACATAAGACTAAAATCCCTCCTTTTCTATGTAAAGGTAGTAATACTGAGTATGGATTCATCAACCCATTATAGATCTGTAAATAACGTTGTAGAATCATCTGTATCTACTTCTTAAAGTCCTTGCTGTGGTATGATCCATTATATGCATTCTATTGAGTCATTAGATCCTCACATCAAAGAAATCTATAAGGGTATGCATCCACCAAACTCTCCAAAATATGGCCTAGGATATATTGAACAATATGATACAGTTATACCAAACTGTTGTTTCACAAATCCTTTGCCCAAAACTATGACAAGACCCTCTATAGATGAGATCTATAAATATTTATCTGTTATGAAAAGATGTGAGAAAGGATCCATTCCTGATGAATGGATCAAGAAAATGACAAACTGGGATTTATTTACAAATCCTGAATCCATAGAATTTGACAGAATTACTACTGAACAAGAAAAACAAACGCTGTCAAAACAATGGAAAGCATATATGATTGAAACAAATTGTTGGATTTCTTTCTTTGAATGGAAGAAGTTACAACAAAAACCAATGGTTCAAGTCATAGGAGAAAGTTCTGATTCTCCTAGACACAAATGGAAAAGTCTGGATGGAAGTACTGTTGAATCTAATACCACTTTTCCTCCTTTTAAGGGAATTGTCCTAGAAGATAACTCAAAACAAGCCCGAGCCATTCCCTTGCTTTTATCTGATGAAGCCAACTTATCTGGAATTGATAAAAGAGTCCAATCAGTCTCTGAACAACTAAATTGGACAAATACTGCCTTAAGAGGTATGGCTACACAGATATATGTAACCAATGACTATGCCAAAAAGGAACAAATCATGGATTTACAGGTGTCTACAAATACTATTGTCCATTCTGTAGATCAGATCCAGGAGAAAGTCATTTATTGCAAAGATAAAATGGATATTGCTCTATTAGAAATCTCTTACAGAGTAAGATAATCTAATAAAAATCATGAAGAAATTATGGAAGGACTAGGAAATGCCTTCTCAGCAATGGGCAGATCCTTGACTGAAATCAAAGAGAAAACTAGCCAACCAGATAAACCAATTCCTACTTCCTTTATCCTTCCCAGTTCCCATATCTCAATTTTGTCCCCTGTATATAAACCCTCTGAGACAGAATCTGTTAAAAAATTCCCTTTGCATTTTCCCCCTGAAAAGGATGAGCCAGAAACCTCCAAAATGAATTCTGAAGATATTTATTCTCTGGTCACCATAAAAAATCCTTCCTTCGAAAATATTCCTGCCCATTCTTCTAGACCAGCAGCCCCTGACTTGATAGGGAAAGGAAAGCTTCCAGATTCACAGACCTTTGCTGAAGACTGGTTCCAAGAATGGAACATAGACAATCTATCAATTGCTCAAATTAGACAAATGATTGATAGAATGTATGTTTCATACAAAATTATGTGTATGAAAGGGAAAAGTGAAGTAGAAGACTGTAAGACCATAATCCAATGCTTCACTGCAACGTTAAGAAAATGGTGGGAAGTAGTATCTTCTCCCTTAATGATCACCAAAATGGAATCAGAGATACTGAAAGATGAAGAAGGTGATATAGTATATCATTATGATGGAAATGCTGTAAATAATATGATTGGGGATCTAACTACTCTAATCCTAGAACACTGGTGTGGTACAGAAACAGAAATTGCTGACAAACATGAAATTGTTCTAATGAACATGAAGTGTCGCAAAATGTCTGAGTATGAGCAATTTCACAGAGAATGGACACAAAGGATTTTTGAAGTAAAAGATAGTAAAAACTTGTTATGGAAACAAGTTTATCTGGCAGCTCTTCCTAGTAAATTTGTAGAATACTTAAAGATGGAAGATGTATTTAAACTCCCTTATGAAACATATACTTGGGGAGAAATCTATTCCTTAGTCACTAAGACTTTGATAGGATTATGTACCAGCATGAAGATACAAAACTCTGTCTCAAAATCTTCATATCTTCCTGATCAAAAGTCAATTTGTGAACAATATGGCCTATATCTGACTAATCCTGCTGGTAGAAGAAAAAGGAAACCAAAAGAGGTCAAAGGAGAAAAGGGACAAAAATTCAAAGCTAGATACAAATATGTCCCTAATACCCATTACTTTGCGCCTCATGACATCAAACTCAAAACCCACAAGCATGAGGCAAAACAGTAGATTACTTGCTGGATATGTGGGAAAAATGGACATTATGCACATGAATGTCCTGACAACGAGGCCTCTAGAAGAACAAAAGGCAAGTTCTCAGCACAGAAAGCTAAGGAGGCTCAAGAAAAGAAAAAAATGGCTTTACGGCTCCAATGCAATAAATGTGGATCACAAAGCCATGATACAAACTCTTGTCCTTATAATCCTCATAAACCAAAAGATGAGGTTCATCTTCTCAAACAAGGGTGTTTCTCTTCATCTACAGAAACTTCACAGTTTGAATTCAGCACAGATGAAGAAATATTGATTCATCAGACTTGCAATTGCAGTAACCCAAATTACTGTACTTGCACCTGCAATTCTGGAAGCTCCGATTCTGATTCAGAGCCTATATATCAAGAAAAGCTGAAAGTGTGCATGTATAAA
>SNQJ01S0105787.1:1777-30018 GCA_010110895.2 Picea sitchensis | reverse complement strand
CAATGGAACAACGATTTGAAGAAGAAGATGAAAAATGAGATGAAGAGAATCTGACAGAAGTAGAAGAGCAAGTTCAACAAGTATCTCCAAAGACACCTAGCAAACAAGTACAAAAGAATCATCCTTCAGATCAAATTATTGGAAACAAAGATGCAGGAGTTGAGACTACAAGAAAAATCCGTTCACCAGAACAAACACACCTAGCACTCTTATCTACAATTGAAGCAAACTGTTTTGAAGAAGCCAACAAGAATGAATTTTGGAATAAGGCCATGGATGAAGAATTAGATCAAATAGAGAAAAATGACACTTGGGAATTTGTTCCAAGACCAAGGAATAAGAATGTGATTGGAAAAAAATGGGTTTTCAGGAATAAATTGAATGAAGATGGATAGGTTACAAGGAACAAATCTAGATTGGTATGTAAAGGATATGCACATATTGAAGGAAATGACTTTGAATAGACATTTTCCCCAATTGTCAGAATGGAAGCAGTCCGTTCGATTTTAGCTTATGCATGCTCCAAAAATGTTAAAGTATATCAGATGGACGTAAAATCATCTTTTCTGAATGGGGAACTTGAAGAAGAAGTCTACATTGAACAACCAGAAGGATTTTAGTTGTCAGAGAACACAAACTTTGTGTGTAAATTAATGAAGACCTTGTATTGTCTAAAACAGGCTCCTAGAGCATGGTACTCCAAACTAGATAAGTATCTGCAGCAGGCAGGGTTCAGAAAAGGAAGTGCAGACAACAACTTCTACATCAAGTTAAATCAAGGTAATATTTTATTAATTGAAGTTTATGTTGATGATATTATTTTTGGTAGTGATGATGACAGGTTAAGCCAAAAATTTGCAAAAGACATGCAGAATGAATTTGAAATGTCGTTACTTGGAGAACTATCCTTCTTTCTAGGACTTCCAAATATGTCAAAGAAACAGAATTTTTTATTTCTCAAATAAGTATATTAGACAAATGATAAAGGGGTTTGGAATGGAAGATTGGAAACCAATTATCCTCCCATGCAAATGAGTTGTAAGTTGAGAAAAGATGATGATTTGAAGTCACGGATCGGAGGCAATATAGGTCAATGATTGGCGACACACTATATGTGACAACATCAGACCAGATGTAATGTAGTTAGACCCGGGAGTGGCATGATTTCGAGAATCACCAAAGGAATCACATTTATTCGCAGTAAAGAGGATCTTAGGATATCTCAAAGGAAGGCAGAAGAAGTTTGGATTATGGTATCCAAAAGGAAAAGAACTATCACTTGTACCTGAGGATGCATATTGGGCAAGTTGTATTGATGGTCGACGAAGCAATAGTGGAGCAGCGTTCTACTTATGTAAGTGTTTGGTATCATGGATAATCAAGAAACAATCATCAATATCTCTATGTACAACCAAGGCAGATTATATTCCAGTGATGCAGCATGTTGTACCACGAGTTCTTTGGATAAACAAACTTTAGTAGTCTCTGAGTTGAGAATGATGAGCCCATTCCAATATATTGTGATAATATAGAAGTGTCATCGATTATCTCAAAAACCGGTGATATGAATGAAGCACACATTCAATCAAGTATCACTTTCTATGGGAAAAGGTTAGAAAGAACATCGAGTTGAGTATGTGGGCACAAAAGAACAAATGCGGACATCTTTACAAAACCATACTGCGAGAGCCTTTGAATATCTTCACCAAATACTTGGAGTTATTTCTACTCCAAAATGAATGCTTTTAATTCTTTTTGAATGTGTGTCTTATATGTCTTATATGTACATGAGGCAGCACCATAAGAGGATATTTCAGTTAGGGGGGAGCAACCTAGGATGGAAATATACCTTGCCATTGATGACAAAGGGGGATATTTATCAGAATCACGGAGATAGAGAAGATTTATCAGATCACGAGGAGAGGATAGAGGCATGGTTCAGGGGATCATAGGTGATATGATTTCAGTATTTCAATAAAGTGTTTCCATCAATGCAAAGGGAGATTGTTGATTTGGGTTGATTGTCATTGATGTCAACCCTTGAAAGAAACCCCGTAGCCCTATAAAGGGTTTGGGTAATGGACCCAAGATTGTTTTGATGTAAATATGACTCATTATTGTTTTTCATAGTGGAGTAAGAGTAAATATGGATGAACTCCAAATTGGTCCCCTTATGGTGGAATCCATCACGGGAAGGCAGCTTTCGCGGGTAAGAGAACCATGCTTAATTGGAATAAGCCAAAGGATGAAGGGATGAGTGAATTTAGTAGAACTATCCCTAGATGGATGTTGTCGTAATGTCATTTCTGGTGGTATGTTGGATTGTCACATAGCTCCTCACGGTTTTTGAAAGTTATGGCATTCTGAAGTTGGAGGACCCTCATATGTCATCCCTAGAAGCCCCAAAGGTCAAAGTAGTCAAAGTGGTTTAAGAGATTTTAAAGGTAAATAATAAAGTGAAGTGATAGGTGTATTGTAATTAAAAGTGAATACAAAATAAATTATTTCAATAATAATAAATTTAATGGAGAAATTAGAAGTGGGTTAACCTAAAATAAGAAATTAAAAGACTAGAGTGATCTAGAAGATGTTTTTAAAGGAAGCTACTTGGAAGTATAAATAAGAGGCAAGAAACCTCTCATTTTAATCCACACTTGAGCATATTGAATATCTATAGGTTTCTGAGGTAACAAAGGATATCTAAGCCGAATTTATGAGGCAAGGTGAAGAAAAGAAGGCTGAAATGCAAGGAAGGATAAATTCTTTTTGATGGCTTTCTAAGGTATGTTATTTGGGTCATCTCATCATTTTCACTATAAAGTTTTTATATAATGGTCCAGACCATGAAATTTCTATTCCATTGATAAAACATATCAAGTATATGTGGTAAAAAATCCATCTTATGGTTCATTGTATTTTAAGGGAGTTACACTCCATGGAAAATAGGGTTTGTGGCTAGTCCACGAAACTAGTCAAAAAGCAGTGTTCAATTAAAAGCGTCCTTAACTTATTCATAACAGATACAATTTCAATGAGACCAAATGTGTTGGTTGGGGTACAGTATTTGGTATGTTGTGTAGAATTTTAGATCAATTCAACAAATATTTTGTATGGGGCATGCTCAAGATAAGCTCTCTAGAATAAGGCCAGAATTCAACAAAAGGTATTATGTCATTTTGCTTTCTCTAACTCCTTTTTATGAGAGGTTCAAAGTAGTGACACCTGGAGGGTGCATAAAACACACTTTGAAGAGCATTGTGTGTATCATTTTTTCAGATATTTATACATTCACGAGGTTCAAAGTTATGATTACTTCAAGTTACGGTTGTTGACTAATCCAAAACTAGGCATGTGAGACTAAAGAAAGTTTGATAAAAATGCTAGTCTCTTGTTGATGCAAAGTTAAGGAAGGGTTTCATGAATGTGATCATATGCACCAGTCTATTACTGAGCTACAAATCAGATTTGGATGATGAAATTGATGAGGGCTTTTGGTTGAGGTACATGTTGAGTACATGGTTAATACAAGTAGTTGATGAGTTAGCTTTATACATGAGGTGTATAGTTGATGATGGTATTTTTAATATTGATGAGTCACAGTTGATAGGTAGTTGACACACATGATTGGTACATACTTGGTACATGGTTGGATACACTTGTTTATGGTACAAGAGTTGATTATAGGTTGTTGGTACAAGTTGGTGCATGGTTGATGCACTTGTTTATGAATGCCCGGTTGATTCTGAGGTTGATGCATGGTTGATGAAAAATTCATGTTTATTGGTACAGGTTAACAATGGTATATCTCACAATGATAGTGTGGCAGTGGTTCCATCTGATATACTTCTACTTCCAGAGGTTGGGCCGAAAGGGGCAAGGGGAAAGGTGGTTGTAGCCACTAGGTTCCAACCCGAAAGAACATAGAGGGGTTGGCAGCCTCATACAGTTTGTAACCCGAGAGAATTTGGGAGTTGGAGCTTCCCTCGGGTTGTAGTATGAGATATTAGGGGGTTGGAGCCTCTTTTCATTTGCAGCTGGAAAACAAATAAAGTGGGTGCTTCCAATGAATGTAATTATTCAAGACATATAAGAAAAAGCGTACTTGGTTTTCTCGATTTAGGTTTCCACATAAAAACAACGGTGTATTGTATGTGTGTGATTGTTTATTTCTTACTCCTCATTATTGGATATAATTCTACATTGATATAACATTTGAAGAAGGATTATAGTGCGCTATTATTGATTCACCCCTTTCAATAGTCCAACACTAGATAATATATATTCATAGATAATCTCTTTCCTTCCATTTTCCTCTATTAATATAAAAAGTAAAAAAAAGTGGGCCTTTCACATTATAATAAACTAAAAAAACAACATTGAATATAAAACTAATTTAAAAAAAAAATTACCCATATATAAAAATTAACCCATGGAGTTATTGGGCTTATGCCATGACCGTGCCTTTTCTATGGGGGTTGGGAGATGTCGATCCTTAAGCTAAGCCCCCTCAGTGGTTAAAGACACGATCCCAGCTAGGATCGTTACCTCCATGCAGAGGGAGTTGGGAGGCGTGCCGACATCACTAGCACATGCCCATGGCTTGTATAAGTTTGGCTTTAAAATTGTGAATTGTCCGGCTCGAGATCGTGCCTTAGCAGCGGGGAGGCTAGAGGCTGATGTCGAGGGCATCGCCCATTCTGACCAAGCTTCCCGAGGCGTGCACCGAGGTTGGCAGAACTAGGCAATGCTAGACATCGCCCCATCCCCCCTCCCTTGCCTGCGGCTAAGGCACGAACATTGCTCAATAACCACCATGGGCAAAACTAATAAAATTTGAGTAAAACAATAATAAAAAGATAAATTAAAAATTAAAACTATACCTAAATTTGACTTTTTTTCAAAAACTCTTAAGGATTTTGTTAAGTTTTTTTTAACCCCCCCCCCTCGGGTGGTTAAGGCACAGTCCCATGGGATCGTACCTTAGCCACGAGGGAGTTGGGGCGATGCCCGACATCACCCTAGCACATGCCCATGGCTTGGCCATAAGTTTGGCCCCCCGTGGCCAATTCCAGGGCGCATCGAGATCGTGCCTTAGCCGCGGGGGGGGCTAGGGCGATGTCAGGCATCGCCCCAGCCCCCACAGCCAAGCCCCGGGCGTGCTCAGGGTTTGGCCTTGGGGGCTAGGGAGATGCCCGACATCGCCCCATCCCCCCTCCCTTGCCTGCGGCTAAGGCACGAACATTGCTCAATAACCACCATGGGCCAAAACTAATAAAATTTGAGTAAAAAACAATAATAAAAAGATAAATTAAAAATTAAAAACTATACCTAAATTTGTTTTTTTTTTCAAAAACTCTTAAGGATTTTGTTAAGTTTTTTTTTCAAAAACTCTTAAGGATTTTGTTAAGTTTTTTTTTCAAAAACTCTTAAGGATTTTGTTAAGTTTTTTTTTAAAAAGTCTCATTTTTTTAAAAAAGTTAGGTATTTTTTAGAAAAAAAAAAGTAGAAAACATCTAAACGAATTTAAGGTTTTTTAATTTTCACATGAAAAATTATTATGTGATTCAAAGATAATCTTATAATTGTTGTTTTGGTAAATGGTAAGAATTTAAAAAATAACTAACCTCTTAAATGCTAGATTCTCCTCGGATGTCTTCCCGATGTTTTTGCCTTGTATCTTGCTCCAAATCCCTTAACAAATATTGCCCAAGATATAACACAATGTAAAAAGATAAAACAATATTGTGTATATATAACACAGGTGATATAAATTATTGTTAGTATAACGAATGTGGGATAAATAAAAATTAGGTATATTGTCTACATATATACCTAAAATTATATGGATCATCAATATGTTTAATAAATGTGGGATAAATAAATAAACATGATAAATATTGTATTTAACATGTAAATAAAAAAATAAAAGAGTAAAAATTGTTTTTAATTTTTAAGGGAAAATAAGCGGAAAAAAAAAATGGGGGGAAATTTTGAGGGAGAAATTTTGGAAGGAATATTTCGGGGTGAAATTATTTTTTGTGGGGGGGGGGATTTTGGAGGAAAATATTTTAGGGGGGGAGCATTTAGAGGGAAAAGATCATTATACATGTTATAATAATGTCATAGGGAGGGTAAGCATTTGTATCATTCTATGTTCTCATAGAGAAGGGATGGCTTCGTCAGATATAGAAGATTTTATTTCTAAGACATCAACAAATTGTTTGCATACCTCTTATGTTGGGACTAGGAAATGTGATAGAAATGTTTGTAATGCAAATGAGGCGTCGTATTTTTCAACTAGTCATAATTTTGACCATGCTACAAGCAATTTTATTCAACATGTTCCTCATGAAAGTCCTAAATCAAAGGACTTAGAAGGCATCGATGATGAAGAGGAGGAATATGATGGTGATAAATATAATCAGCAGTTTAATAGTAATGAAAATATTCAAAATGTAGGTCAAAGTGGATACTATGATCAGCATTTAAATGATTGGGATGAAAATTTGCCTCCAAGTGAGGAGTTTCCAGGTACCGACGAAGATTTCCAAGGCACCAATGAAAATGATGGAGAAATTCCCTCAAGTGGAAATTTTAAAAGCAGTGAAGATGATTATGAAAATGGTGGACACTTTTTCCCGAGTGGGGAATTTAAAGACAGCAATGTTAGTGATGATGAATTTCCTCCAAGTGAGGATTTTGAAGCTATTGATGAAGAGTTTCATCCAAGTGGGGATTTCTAAGGCACGAATGAGGATGATGAAGAATTCCCCCCAAGTGAGGATTTTAAAAGTAATGATGACGATTATGGCAATGCTGGATAGTATTTCACGAATGAGGAATTTAAAAGAAACAATGCTGATGCTAATGATTTCCCTCCAAGTGAGGATTTTCAAGGTACCGATGAGGATAATGAAGATTTTCCTCCAAGTGAGTATTTTCAAGCCAGTGATGAGGATGATGAAGAATATATCTCAAGTGGCAATTTTCAAAGTAGTGAAGATGATTATGCCATTGATGGACACTCTTTCCCGAGTGATAAATTAAAAATAAACAATGTTGATGTTGATTTTCCTCCAAGTGAGGATTTTCAAGATACTAATGAAGGTTTTCAAGGCACTAAGAAAGATGGTGAAAATTTTCACTCAAGTGGGGATTTTGAAAGAAATGAAGATGATTATTTCAATTGTGGACACAATGTTGATGATGATTTTCATCCAAATGATTATGTTGATGATGATGTTCTCAATCATTCAGTTGCGATAAATCAAGGTGATCGACATTCTCTAGTTCAGTCTCCTGAAAATGTTTTGTTTGATACTCATTTTGGTGATAAGGAAAATCCTTCTAGTGAGGATGATGAAATAGTGGAGACATTGCAAAGAAACATTGTGTCTAGGACCAGGATTAGACCTTTTTATATCAATCAAAATCATTCTAGTTATACAAGGTCTAGGAAAGAATTTCTCACTAAATCAATTTCCATAAGTGAATTGATTTCAAGTGAATGTTGTCAAAAGAATTGTTTGGAAAGCATGGACTACATGTATGCCTTGAATAAAAGGAAGACATATTTGTCAATGAATAAGAGCATTCAAAATTCATATTTTATGGGGTGCATGATATCCACCAATACAGGATATTATTATCGCATTGGGAATATTTTACTTTGCAGAAATACTTTCAAAAAAATTCACTCAATTGGTAATCTTTGTCTATCAAGAATCCAGACAAGGTTCGAAAAAGATCCATCATTTTATTCAAAGGTACATCATGGACGACAGAGTGGGCAATTCACAAACACTACATTATCATGGATATGTGATTTATTTTCCAAACATGGAGAGTGTATTCCAAATAGAGACACAATACATATTCCAGATAATTTCTCAAGGAGGGAAATCTACAACTTGTACAAAGGATATGTTAAAGGTGTTGAAGGAAATAGTAATTTTATTATGTATGCATATTTTACAAGAATATGGAAGAAACAATTCAAGAATTTTTGTATTCCTAAGAAGTCAAGGATAGGGATTTGTATTATATGTGCTACTCTTAAATCAAGAAGAGATAAATATGAAGAGGCAGAAAGAGGTATGTATTTACTATTTTTTTTTTTTTAATTGAATAGTTATCAACTATGTAAACACACGATCAATATTTTCATTTTATGTCATGTGAACATTCCATAGTCAAAGCACTTCAAGAACATCGGAATCAACAATCACGTGAAAAACAAAATTTGTACAAACATCGGAAGAAGTGTTATGATGCTCCAAACAAATATTTATGTGTGATAATTGATGGCATGGACCAGACTAAAACACTTCTACCACATTTTTTCCATACACCCAAACATTTACAGGAAGAGAATTTCATTCAATTTCACTTGGTTGGTTGTACGATTTTCAATGGAAAAATAAGTCCAAGGGTTTACTTCATAGCTCCAAATATTCATAATGATGCAAATATGACCATGACCATAATTCATCATGTGCTCACTCAGTGGTCTGGAAATCTTCCTCAAGTTCTCTATCTACAGTTGGACAACACTAGTCGTGAAAATAAAAATCAAATTGTGTTTGGATATCTAAGCATGCTTGATGAAATGGGAATCTTTCAAAAGGTGAAAGTTGGTTTCCTTCTTGTTGGACACACTCGTGATCATATTGATCAAATCTTCAGTCATTTTTCAATAACATTGAAGAGGAAAAATGTTGGAAGTCTACCATCATTGATTGAATGTATTAAGAAAGCATACATTTCAGAGCTTGCTTTTCATATATTATAAGAAACTTTCGACATGTGAAGATTATTCAGGGATCACATCGTGAAGAAAAATGTATTGAGAATCTTAATGACATTAGCTTCCAACATCAATTTTCTTTCAAAAAAATTGGTGAGAAAACACTTATATGGGGAAAGTAGTATTCAACTACTACATAATGGGGGCCTTCATTAAGTTTATCATTTTTTAAGTTCATTCTAGATCGTCCAATATTTGCATCAAAGTTATTAATTTTACAATCAATTGTTGAAATCCATAATGCACGGAGGCGTAATAGAGATGTAGATTATTTTGAATTCTTGAAAGAAATAAAAAATTCCATTAAGGATACATATGAGTACTTTGATGTTGTTGATTCTGTTTGGCGGGAGTCTTTTTTCAATAGTCAAAGTGACATAATTTCAAGCTCAACAAATGAAGATACAATGTTTAGGATTACATTTCATTGGCCACAAAATATGCCAAACGAATCTGAAGAAACAAACATTGTTGAAGTTCAACAAGAATCTCAAGGTGTTATTGAGTTTACACAAGCAGAGGAAAGAGAAATATATATTGGTTCGCGAAGGTCACGTGCACAACGTGAAGCCATGGAATACCTTTACAGGGGTTCAGTACAATATATTAAGGAGGATAGCATGATTGCAGTTTTAGCGACTGAAGATCCACATGGTTATCCATTCTGGATTGGAAAGGTTATAAAGATTGAGAAAGAAAATGATGATGTCATTGCAATTGAAGTGCATTGGTATGCAGCAAGTACACACCCATTCAATGGTGTGTACAAGCTAGAGATGGTGGTTGAGAAACATGTCAATAGAAAGAGAAAAAGAAAGCGTCAAAATACAACTCGCCATCACACTGACCTCTTAAAATTAGATGATGTTGACATACTTGTTTATGACTTCAATTTGAAAAAGAGAGGAAGTCTTCGCTCCATGACAACAGAGATTATCAAGAGATTGTTGCCACAAGAAATAAATGAAAGATGGAATTTTGTTGAACCTAATTGTAGATCTAAAAGGAATTTGACATCTGAAATGTTGGGCATGCATGTAGACTCAGATGGTGCATTCATCAACAATAGAGAAGAGTATGGATCATCTACATCTTCATCCAATCATTCATCTGAACACAATGTAGACTCTAATGGTATTTTAGAAACCATAAGTCAATCTGAATAAGTGTATGAAACATTTTATGCATTTTTTATCCATATGATGTTTGTATTGGTAACTAGAAATGAGCATTGAACTTACATATGATCTTACATGAAGTTATGAATCTTTTGTTATGTTTTATGAATTATATGTTTTTTATTATGGATAATATAATATAATTTATTAGCTCACATGTTTTGAATATGGACAATATAACAACACTTTTAAGAAATTATTTATGTTCCATTCAATGTAACTTGTATTTACTTTTTTATTATTATAAGTAAAACAATTATTAAAAAGTGACGTTGAATTTTTTAAGTATATTGTGATATTTTCATGGCATTATGTATTACCTTGTTCTTTGTGTGATAATAAGATTTAAAAAGTAAACATTTAAGGGTTGATTTTATGATTTTGTTTACAGTAATGATGAGATATTTTACCACATTATAAAAATGTGTCATTTTCATACCCCAATTTTAGAATGGGTGCTACTGGTAGTAGTACTTTTCAATTTGATGGTTGATTTTGAGGTTTTGGTTTTAATGGTACCAAGTGATAAAAATACGATTTCAAATGATCTCAAATTTTAACATTTTGAAAAGAAAAAAAAAATCAAAAACATCTCCTTCTTTTTTAGGTGTTGATTTTAAGGTTTTTCTGAGCTATTGTCCTAGTTTTGAAGGCCATGTTTGAAAAAGGTTATAATTTTGACCTCGTTTAAAAAAAAAGATGCTACCAGTAGCACCACTTTTTGATTTGAGGGTTGATTTTGATGTTTTTTATGCAAAAATATGGGTTTTTTGGGCCAGATTTCTCATTTTGAGGTCACAGTTCTCATTAAGTCGGTAATTGTGTTACCTATGTTGTAGAGTACTTGGCTACTTCAAGAGAAATGAATACATAGCTTGTAAATGGAGGAGATCATTAATTCATAAAGACAACCATTGCTTTATCCAAATTGGTGCCCATTGCTTAGAGAACATTATTTTGAATTTGACAATGTGTCTTAGAAGTAAATTAGAGGTACAAGCATGGGGAATAACTTTGTTGTAGTTTACACATTTACTCCTCTAGTATCTAGAGAAAAAAATTTAAAAAAAATATATTTGTGTAACCTATTTTTCTACAAGAGGTACATTAATGATGTTATTGGAATTTTTTCTAGAAAATAAGAAGTTTAAAACTTTCTTTCAGTAATATACAAGTGTTTATCCTAACAATAGTATGAATATTCCTATCTTCAATGACACTGGAGAAAAAAATTTTAAAAAAAAAATGATTTGTGTCACCTATTTTTTTTACAAGAGGTACATTAATGATGTTATTGGAGTTTGATCTAGAAA
Organism: Picea sitchensis; assembly: GCA_010110895.2. NCBI lineage: Eukaryota > Viridiplantae > Streptophyta > Pinopsida > Pinales > Pinaceae > Picea > Picea sitchensis. The sequence continues at coordinate 18,721 of SNQJ01S0105787.1, read as the reverse complement.
ATAAGAAGTTTAAAACTTTATTTCACTAATATACAAGTGTTTATCCTAACAATAGTATGAATATATATGAATGTGTGTGTATATATATATCGGGGTGGACTATGGCTCGGGAAACCCTAGCCGTAGTCCCGCTTTTTTTTTCTCCCTTCCAACCTGCAAGTTCATGTATGGGCTTGCTCGTGGCGACCTATACATCATCTTTCTCCCTCGCTCTTGTTCCTGTCTGTGGATCCAGATACGGATTTTTTTTTTAATGCCATGGCAATTTCATTTGGTTTTCCTTTGGCTTCTTTGTTACAGATTACTGCCAGTTCGGCTTTTGTGCTTGGTGCATGCGCGGTATGGAGGGTTTGGGACAGGCTAGGAGCCTTCTTCCGGTCAGATCTTCTATTTCTCCTTTTTCCTCCTTTTGCATGGCTCATTAGATCTCTCCTCGGTTTGTGGACTCTTTCTTGGGCCAGGATCTCTCCTGGTTGCGGCTCCATTCTCTGGTGGTTCTAGTTTCGTTCAGGGTTTGATGTATGCTCAGATCAGAGTCCTTTTGTGTTGTGTGCCCATGGATTTCTCTTTCTTTTTCTATATGAGGGTGTGGCCTGAGATTTGAGGTCCATTTTTGGGCGTGTAGTGTTGTTGCGTGCCCCAATCAACACTTTAAGGTCCTTCATGTGGGCGTGCAGCTCCTTGGTTTCTCTCTTGCTCATTGGAAATGGTTTTCGTTGGTGTCGTGGTCATCTGGTTCATTTTTGGTGGATACATACCTCTCTGACCTGATCTATATGGTCTCCAGGTTTTTTCTATGGTGTTCGCTCTCCAGAGGTTCTTTTGCGATGAGGTTTCTTGAGGCCTCTTGGATTGTTTATGCCTTTCTTTGGGTTTATTTCCCAACTCTTTATTTTATTCTTTTTTTGTGGTTTTTCAACCGTTTTCTTGGCCATTTATGGCTTCTTTCTTTTGCTCAAACTTTCCACCCAAGTCTTGGGATGTGGTTCAAGCACCTACAAATTGTAATTTGGTTCTCTATGGATGAATAGAATTACGCTTTATTCTGAGGAAAAAAATATATATTGAACGAGAGATGTGAGGTCTACGACGCAGCTAGAGTTTACCCTAGCTGCAGGCTGCACCAGATTTTTTTGTCTCGTGTTCTCTTTGCTCCTGTCTGCCTCTCCCACCGGATCGCCCTCGTGCCTGTAGAAAATTTTTGAGTTCCTATGAGGCTACCACCTAAGGTTTGTCCTTGACCTTAGTATGGCTCTAAGTTTCAACTTTGTGGCTATCTTTTCTTGTTGTTTTAGGACAACAAATAGTCACCAAACTTTTTGCTCAATATTTGATGGTTAAGTGCCCTTTTGAGGTGCCTTTGCAAGTGTTTTCTTTACTCAATGTTAGCACATGAAATATACATAAAAAAAAAAAAACAATACCTCTAGATATTTAACTTTAAAATGATGATCTACACTTCTAAGCATGCATAAAATTGACATAGGTATTTTTGGTCAACATGACCTGGATAACCTCCCCCCCCTAGGGGGGAAACCAGTTTGGAATATATGTCTATAAATGAGGAGAATAGGTGGTGGAATATATAAAGTACAAAATATAGATGAACACGTTACAATATCATCTTGTCTCAAGCTTAAATACAATTCCAAACCAAGAAAGTGCACCCTAGTAAGGTGTGCCCCTCATAAATGCTCCCAAATCCACTAAATATATTGCAGATGCCAACTGGAAGATATGATCTGGAAACCCCTCCACGGTACTCTGATACTGATGAGTAGCCTCCCTCTGAAACAGACCTCACTGCAATCTGACAGGTGTAATTCCTCCCCACTGGTGATGTGCCCTCCTCCTCAAGTGTGCCCTCCTCAGAAATGGAAGATCCCCACTAAATAACTGAGACCCAAAGCCTGTTGGCTATCTCCATGGAAGGGAGCACCCAAGATAGCCTCAACATATGAAACCAGTCTCATCCTCTTGCTCCTCCTACTTCTCCTCAAGTGATCATACAAGTGAATTACCTCTTCTTTGCCCCTTGCGCCCTCCTTTAGGAAGCATAAGGAAACCTAAAAGATGGGTGGATGAGATCATCTCATATCATCCATAATAAATGGTTGAGATCATCTCAACTAAATATCAAACCAAAACCCACTTTACTTAAGTTTCCATAGTTTCACTTTAGGTCTATTAATTCACCCACTTTGTGAATTAATTGTCACTTTAGGCTAAAATGACCAAATTTCACTTTAGACTTACATCTCCTAAGTCAAAGTGAAATTAGACACAAAGTACATAGTACAAGGTACAAAGTATTTCCCTCATGTGTTTAGAATCTCACAAACACAAGGGGACCACTTTCCAAGGTACCCAAATCTCAACACTATTGCATTTGATAAATGGTGTATGGTTTGGTCTATTTTGGCTTGCGACGAAAGCTCGAGATGCCTCCTAGAGTTTTTATCCGGGTTTTTTCTTCCCGACGTGTTCCCCTTTTCTTTTTCCTTCAAGGTCACGATGGTCTGTGGGAGATTTCCTCTGGAGTTGGTCGTGATCCCCCTGGAGCGGGTTTGTTCTCCTTTTTCCCATTCTGGTGTTTTTCTTGGTGGTCACGCTCTCTTTAGTGAGAACCTGGTCTTCAATGTTTATTATCGGTCGGTTGCTATGGTTGAGGATGCTCTATCCACAATCGGTTTCCTTGCAGTGGTTTTTCCTTTGTATTTTGTTCTAGTTTGAATCCTTTGATGTCAAATATGTCGATTGTGAGGTGTCGGTCCTTTGATGATGCAGTCGTTTGGTGCACGTGGAGGTTTTTCGGGTGTATTTTTGGATAGATGTAGTTGATCCATCCCTATTGGTTCATTCAGAGATTAATGAAAATGTCAAGGTTTTCTTGTAGGATTTTGGTGGATGGGGGGCTCTACGTTCCTCTTGGGTCTTGATGTTTTGTGGAGTGCATGATGGGGTTTCTGCTTATTTTCTGGTGTTTTGGGTTAGAGCTTTGAGGTCCTCTCTTTCTAGGCATGCAGTGTTGATTGAGGATTGTGGTAAGTGCTTGGAGATCCTATTTAGGGCATGCAGTTTCTGTCTTTCTCTTCCGTGGATGCAGGACTTCTAGTTTCAATCTCACCCCACTTCTAGTTCTTTAGAGGTTTTATTTTCCGCTTTGTCCTGGTTCATCCAAGTTCTCACCTAATTTTCCTTTGTTGTGTTGTCTTGGCTGAGTTTTGTAGCTATTTTCTTTGTTGATTTAAAACTGTGATGGGGCCACATTTAGTTGGCTATCTTCTCCTATATCTTTCTTCCTCAAGGGGTTGAATTTTTTATCCAGACTAAATGCATGCTTTCAGCATGCATTATTCATAATGTAATTTTTATTTCTTTTAATAAAAGTTATGTTTTTTTCCTTTGGAAAAAAAAAACAATAGTATGAATATTCTTGTCTTCGATGATTTTGTGGATTTAGTGGAGATTTATTTCTTCAAATATGAGGTTTATATTCTAAAATAATTCTTTCTAGATAAATGTTTTTTTGTTTTTTTTGTTTTTATGAGAACCACCTTGAACCAACTTTACTATTAAAATCCAAAAATATCAATTGTTTCATATTTTCTAGATAATATTTTTTTGGGTGATGAGCTCCAAGAACTTAGTTTGGTTTTCAAGTATTTATTATAACCATAAAACCTCCCTATCAAATAATTTGAATGGCATTTAATTTGTCAAATCTCTAGTGATTTTGGGTTTTGTTTTTGATAGTTTGGTGTGTTGCAACTTTTAATTATAAATATATAGTGGTGAATTAGTTAGAGTCTTATTCAACTTTTCCAAGTCAAATTGTTATTTGGAGAGATGGAATTCTCATTCCCATTCTTAATATTATGTATTTGGAGAGATGGCATTCTCATTATTAATCTTATGTACTCACATAGTAACCAAAGATGCAGCTAAGATAGATGATCTCTCTCATATCTTGAGGCCAACCTATGTACTGTAAGAGTGAATAACATTTATTCCCTAGAGCATAGATTTCACGAAGAAGAAAAACTTTGGTGATGGTTTTGAAAGGTGATTTTCATCTTGATTCTCTAAGGCATTACCAAGTTGATCATCCATGGTTGACATGAAAAGGAGTGGCTATTTTCATATATGGGGCCTTTGTAAGGAGACAAAATGTTAAGTATGAAATTCAAGTTGGTGGAGTAGGGAGTGATATACATAATGTACCTGAATATGGGAATCTCACTCTTTGAGCCTCAACTATTTATATCAATCTTTTATATACATAATTTATACATATCACTTTTTATATTTTGATATTTCATCTTGGGTTGGGCTCGATAAACCACCTTCTTCTTTATATTCTTTGCTGAGGAAACACCTCTTCTTTATATATATATATATATATATATATATATATATATATGTCCCTATATCACTTGGATTCGTTAATCGCTTACTTGGTACTACATATTATTATATATATATATGTCCTATATCACTTGGATTCGTTAATCGCTTACTTGGTACTACATATTATCTTCTCTTATCAGGGTCGGATCACTTTGTCCCTCACTCTTACCTTTCTACTTTGACCCTAGTCGATTAAGTGGAAGTTTTGCCTCGGGTACCCATGACTTGATCTTAGAAGCAACACCGGATGAGATTATCCAACCTTACCCTTACCTTTCTACCTTCACCCAGGAACACCTTCGTAGGGGAGCCTTCTATTTACCTTTCCCTTTACCCTAATGCACCTTAGCAATTCTTTTTGGCTTTCTTGGTACCACCCACATATTACCTATTGTCTTGGTCGAGCCTCGGGATAGAATTCAGTAATTAGAACCCACTGCAAGGAATAGACCTACTTGGCCCTTTCATTTAATGTATGTTATTCAATGAAATAGGAAATATTAGTGATGATTTATCATATTGTGTTTTCTCTTATCTTTTGTTGTTAACAGGTGAAGGCATCAAATCTAGAGAGATGTGGTAGACCAATGAGAATACACAAGTCATAAGATTCATTGGGTTAATTCAAATATAGGAAAATTTTATAGACCAAAGAGATTGAAATCATGATTTGTTTTATGTCCAAGTGTCTTTGTGTGAGTGGATAGACGTTTCACAATCAAATTATTTTCTTTCTAAACCAAAATTCAATATGGTCAAGTCCAAAATAAGGAGTAATTAAATGCATTAGTAAAGATATTTAATTCAAATCAAGGAGTAGGTATTGAATGGTCTTAATTATATTTTTTTTGGTCATTTGGAGAATATTGTAGATGTAATTAGCATTGCATGATTTGTATTGGTCTTGCATTATTTCAGGATGGTGGTTCATAATATATAAGAAAAAATGTGAGCGTAGTGTTGATCATGAAAATCTTATATTCCTTGTACTCTCTGGAATTGCATGTATAGTTGGGATTGTTAGGAATATGATCGCGGAGCAATAAAAATAAAACAAATCAAAATGAATGTGAAAATAAAACACAGAAGAACACAATACAAGAGAGATATTGATATATGTGTTTCACCCAATATAGGTCATGTCCATAGAGAAATAGTCAATCCTTCCTTTATTACATCCAACAAAGTGAAGGGAAAACACCTACAACACATCCACTACAACCTCCTCTTCACTCCCTCACAGACTCCTCTATCAATCACAATACTCTTTCTCATTGTATTAACTTCACCATTACAATATAATATATATAGGATCCCATGAAATCCAAAATCCTTAATCCATTGACCTAGATTAGATTACAGCCTTAATTCCTTAACTGGAATTAGAAAACCGTGTGCCAAAACTGCCCAAAATGGACACAAAAATACAGCCCAAAAAAATTGCTTAGGGGCTTTGCCCTCGAGCCCCCAGACAGGGGGGGTTGCTGCACTTGGCACAATGTAATATTGTGTGGGGATAATCATGCAAATAATATAACACATACCAAACCCCCTCTAGGGATTGGGATCCAAATGCAGTTGAAACAAGGCCTCTAAATTAGGTAGATAATTAAGCTCCACAACCAACAATATCCCACTTGGAGATTGATCACAACAACTCCACCGCTATTTCACTTGCTAGACTATGCTCCAACTTTGGACCTGGCAAGTTTCTCATCTTCACCTTCATGCTTAAAGGCCAACTGAAACTGAGAAGGAGCTCAGTTTCTCCTTGGTTACTCTCTTCATTAACATGTTTACAGGATTTTGGCTAGTATGTATCTTTTCCAGCTTCATATTGTGTTTTCTTGTAGCTTGTGTTGTTAACAAGTGAAGGAATCAAATCTTGAAAGATGTGGTAGACCAATGAGAATACACAGGTCATGAGATTCAATGTGTTAATTCAAATATATGAAAATTTTATAGACCAAAGAGATTGAAATGATGAATTTAATTATGTCCAAGTGTCTCCATGTGAGTCGACAGACACTTCACAATCAATTTTTTTTTCTCTCTAAACCAAAATTCAATATGGTTAAGTCCAAAATAAGGAATAACCAAATTCATTAGTTAAGATATTTAAGTCAAATCAAGGAGAAGGTATTGAATGGTCTTAATTATATTGTTTTTTTGGTTATTGGGAGAACATTATAGATGTAATTAGCATTGCATGATTTTTATTGGTCTTGCATTACTTCAAGATGGTGGTCATAATATATAAGAAAAATTGTCATCTTAGTGTTGAGCATGAAAGGCTTGTATTTTATGGATTTGCATGTATAGTTGGAATGAATTATAAAATACAGAAAATTTTCATAGCTTCTTCGAAAAAGGTTGATGTGGCAATATAATTTTTGTTATATTCGTAAATGCGAAAACACAAATATTATAAGCCAAGCACAGTCATGCATAATTAAAATACACAGAGATCTATGTGGTTCACCCAAGATTTGGGCTATGTCCACCAAGCGAAGGCATCGGTTGTCTTATTATTTAGATCATGGATATTACAGCAGCTCACTCACACTCATGTGTTTGCCTCTACGGGCTTACATAAATTTATATACATTTACACAGGAAAACTGATTATTAAATGCAATCTCATCCATATTCTAACTTGGTCTTACTGGTTACAACCAACGCTGGATTATAGGATCTGAAATCCTAATCCTGGAGGAATTCATTGTCACCATATTCCAACATTCTCCACCTTGACAACAATTAATATGATACCTTGTTCCTTCCTTTTGTTCATCACCTTTTCTACAAGCCAAGAGAAGTCAAGCACCATCGTAGCTTCTCTAACAGTACTGGTTTTGTGAACATGTCTGCGCAGTTTTCTTTTGTATACACTTTCTCAAGAGAGACGCCACCTTCATCGATGACCTGTCTTACAAAATGGTACTTGATATGTATATGTTTTGTTTTACTGTGATAGGTTGGATTATTAGCCAAGTGAATAGAACTTTGACTATCACAAACTAACTTTACTTTGTCCTGTATCCTTCCAAGATCACCAAACAAACCTTTCAATCAAACTGCCTCTTTGCAAGCATGTGAAGCAGCTACATATTCTACTTTTGTAGTGGATAAAGAAACAATGTCATGTAGCTTTGACATCCAACTAATAGCTCCACCTGCAAGAGTAAATACATACCCTGAAGTCGACCTTCTCTTGTCTAAATCACCTGCAAAATCAGAATCAACATATCCATAGACTAACTCACGACCATTGTTATAGGTGATACAGTAATCACTTGTGCCCCTCAGATACCGAAGCACCCATTTCACTGTTGCCCAGTGTTCTTTACCTAGATTTTCCATATACCTACTGACAATTCCAACTACATGTGAAATGGTTGGCCTTGTACTAACTATCACATACATTAGACTTCCTACTGCATTATCATATGGTATTCGAGACATAGATTCTTTTTCTTCTTTTGTACTAGGACATAAACTTGAAGAAATCTTAAAATGGGAAGCCAAAGGGACTGAAATTGGTTTCACATCATTCATACCAAACCTCAAAAGTATCTTCTCAACATACTTCTGTTGTGACATCCAAATCTTACCATTCCTCCTATCTTTGAATATCTCAATGCCCAAAATCTGCCTTGTTGCTCCTAGATCTTTCATATCGAACGTCCTATCCATATGATACTTTAACCTATTGATCTCAGTTATGATTTTTCTTGCTAAAAGCATATCGTCAACATACAATACTAAGATAATGAATATACCATTATTCAATTTCTTAAAGTAGACACAATGATCATACTCATTCCTTGTATAATTATGGCTCACCATGAAAGAGTCAAATTTATTGTACCATTGTCTAGGCAACTGCGTCAGACCATACAATGATTTCTTGAGCCTACAAACAAATTTCTTGTTGCAATTATGAACGAACCCTTCAGGTTGTTCCATGTAAATCTCCTCATCCAAATCTCCATGTAAGAAGGTAGTTTTAACATCTAGCTGCTCCAACTCCAAATCAAGTAATGCAACCAATGTTAACACAATTCAAATTGAAACAGACTTAAAATCTGGTGAAAAAATCTCATGAAAGTCAATACCTTCTTTCTGAGAATATCCTTTCGCAATCAGCCTTGCTTTGTACATTTCCACCTTATCATCAACACCCTTCTTCATCTTGTAGACCCATTTGCAACCTACAGTTTTTTTGTCTCTTGGAAGTTCTACCAAGTCCCATGTGGCATTCCTCTCTAATGCCTTGATTTCATCCTTGATTGCTTCTTTCCATTTATCATTGTTAGAACCCTTCATAGCATCCTAATAGCATGAAGGTTCATCATCATTAGTACTCAAAGAAACTGACAAAACAAAATCATCATACCTTCTTGGAGGAACTCTGACCCGCGTAGACCTCATTAGGGAAGTTTGTGGCTCATCCACATTATGTTGATTGTTATCATCAACTATGTCTTCCTCTGTAGGAAAATCTTCATGAACATCTTCAGAAACTTGTTCATGTTCACTTTCATCTATCTTTGAATTGGTTTCAAACTGAATCTGTTGATACTTAGGTACTTCTTTCTATTTCATTTGAACATCTACAATTGATTTGATGAGAGATGATTCATCAAATATTATATCTTTGTTAATGGTGATCTTGTTGGCAGTAGGATCCCACAACCTATACCCATTAATACCATCACCATATCCAACAAAGATAAGCCTTTTTTTATTTTGGATCTAATTTAGAATGTTGATGTTTCAGAATTAGAGCATAGGCTTCACAACCAAAAACTTTAAGATTAGAATAATTACAAGGGTGACCTTTCCATACCTCTTCGGGAATCTTGCACTCTATTTTTGTTGATGGTGATCGATTCACCAAATAACAAGTTGTAGTTACTGCTTCTGCCCACAGTTCTTGTTGCAAGTTAGTGTTACTTAGCATACTCCTTGCTCTTTCTAGAAGAGTCTTGTTCATGCATTCAACAACTCCATTTTGTTGAGGAGTATAGGCAGTAGTTTTATGCCTATCAATCCCAAACTCCTTGCAATAGTTCTCAAATTCCATTGACGTAAATTCACCACCATTATCAGTTCTTAAACATTTAATGGACCTACAAGTGCTCTTTTCCACTAAAGCTCTAAACTGTTTGAAAACAGTAAATTATCAGCCTTTCTTTTCAACATATAGATCCAAACCTTCCTAGAGAAATCATCTATAAAAGTTACAAAATATGATGATCCTCCATATGAAATAGTAGGGGATGGTCCCCAAACATCAAAATGGATATAGTCAAGGATTCCCTCACTGGTGTGTCTTCCGGTTTTAATTCTCTACCTATTCTATTTTCCATAAATACAGTGCTTGTAGAAATCTAACTTTAAAGACTTTAGACAAGGAAGCAACTTGTGATCAGATAATACCTTCGATCCTTGTTCGCTCATATGGCCCAATCGTTGATGCCACAGTCGAACAGAATCATTGTCGTTCTTAGATATAGTTGTCGCATGATCTAACTCAGTTCTTCCTTCTAACAGAAACAGGTTACCAACCTTCTTCGCTTTCATAACCAATAGGGTTCCTTTGTAGACCTTCATAACTCCACCTTGAACAATACTCGTATATCCTCCAGTGTCTAAGACTCCCAAATAAATTAGGTTCTTCCTAAGCTCAGGTACATGTGTCACATCAGTTAGTATTTTAACAGTTCCATCAAACATCTTAATTAGAATGCTACCAATTCCCTCAACCTTACACGAGATATCATTTCCTATGTAAACTAGTCCATCATCTGTAGACTCATAAGTAAAAACCCAGTGTCTATGAAGACACATGTGATTTGAAGCACCGAAATCTAATAACAACTATTGATCATAACGTAAAACAATACCAATTCATAAAACTTCATCAGTCATACCTGAACCTGTTGTTGAACCTGTTTCAGTTGTGTTTGTTTCCTTCGTCTCTTTTGGAGGGTCTTCTTTGGAGGCTTGTTGTCTCTTCCAACAATCCTTCTTCAGGTGTCCAGATGTGCCACAAAACCAGCACTTAAGTTTTCTCTTCTTTCCCTTCGACTTTGACCGAGAGAAATCCCTCTGACCCTATCCTCTTTCTTTAGGTCTTCCTCTAACCATCATCGCCTCAGATGTAGAGGTTTATGAATTGGTTTTCTTCCTTGTTTCATCAAACAGTAGTGCTCCAACAATAACATCAAACTCAATACTGTATGTTGTGTTGAAACTAATAGAGGTAACAAAGTGATCCCATGACGTGGGCAAAGAACACAATAATCTAATTGCCTTGTCTTCAGAATCGAATTTAACTCCCATTTTGGTCAACTGAACTAAGAGAGTATTAAACGTATTTAAATGATCATGTATTTTCGTACCTTCCTTCATGCGCAAACTGTACAATTTTCTTTTTAGGAAGATCATGTTCGTCAAGGATTTTGTCATATGCAGGCTTTTCAGCTTCGTCCACAAACCGATTGTTGTCTTCTCCGCAACTATGTTGAACAGAACATCATCAGCCAAACACAGGCGTATGGCACTCAGTGCTCTCGCATCAATCTCATCCCATTCTTCATCTGTTATGGTCGTGGGTTTCTTTGCTTTTCCCAAAAGCGCCTTCACCACGCCTTGTTGCACGAGCAGATCGTGCATCTTAACCTTCCAGATCTCGAAATTGTTCTTGCCATTGAACTTCTTGATTTCGAATTTAGCACTCTGAGTTTTCGCCATTAGCAGAAGAAACAATTTCACAACACCACTGCTTATAATAACCCAGGCCCTTTATATGGAGGAATGATCTTACTCAATGTTGAACAATAATTTTAAAAAAGGTTTAATCCAAAAAACCTTTTAATAATATATAAAAAAAAGGCCACCTCAAATATATTTTATAAAGTATCCACCCATAAGATAAAATTATTCTTTATAAACATATTTACCTCACCTTCTATTAAAAAACATCCTCCACTCTTATGCGATTCTTTTAAAAGAATATCTCATGCTTAATGAAAAGTCAACTGCCATATAGACATCATAAATGCATACCTTCACTTAAAACAAACATCATGCATATGTTTCCTTAAGGAAGAGTGGGACCTTTGTTTTTTTGTGCATACAATATAATATTCCAGATATTGTAATTGCTCATACCTTTATTTTTCAAAGAAACACACCATGTGAATGTTTCCTTATCCGCAAAGTTTCAGGGAGTCGTCGCAAGTCTCGATACTACTGGAGTGTGGCTATCTTGAAAGGGCATCGCATTATACACCATATCTGGACCGCGACGATTTGAGGAAATTGACAGTGAGAGAAGGCTGGCTACTAAGACGTCGCACCCTTCGAGAGGAGGGACCTGTGACGATGTGGAAATCGACGCACCTCACACAGATGGAACTGTTGTTGCTCCTCCGAAATTTGACGCCCTCGACACCCTCTCCTCCAACCAGCTCTGATACCACTTGTTATATTTGTAAATGTGGAAACACAAATATCATAAGCCAAGCATAGTCACGTAGAATTAAAATACACAGAGATTTATGTGGTTCACCCAAGATTTGGGCTACGTCCACCAAGCGAAGGCATCAGTTGTCTTATTATTCAGATCATGGAGATTACAGCAGCTCACTCACATTCCTCTGTCTACCTCTATGGGCTTACATAAATTTATATACATTTACACAGGAAAACTGATTATTGAATGCAATCTCATTCATATTCTAACTTAGTCTTATTGGTTACAACCAACACTGGATTATAGAATCTGAAATCTTAATCCTAGAGGATTTTGTTGTCACCAGTTTTCAACACTTTTTTACCTTCTAAGAAATAAATATCTTACGGAAAATGTTGATGTGCCATATTCTTAAATAGATTATGGCAATCCTTAAGTAGCATTCTAGTGTAAAAATTTGTATTTCTTTAGAGTTTCCATTTTTATTTACATGGCTTAGATGGTTATAAAAAAGTATATCAATACATATTATGGTTATAAAAGTTCCTCTAAAGTCATGTGTTTCGTGGCCACTCGCATATATGTGTTAAGCAACAACAAAGAATATAAGGAAAGCCATGAGAATATTGAGATCCTAAATAATTCCCATCAACTCCTTGGAAAAAAGGCCCTTTCCAATATCTTATAATCGAGGATGCCCCAAAGGTCCTAAGAAGGGCACTTTAGAATTCAACTTTGTATTTTCACCCATGTAACTTCCCTATGCTTCATGTATGTATGGCCAATTATAATTGTGTATATTTCTTTCATTGATATCTAGAAATCCATTTCTACAATTGGAATGTTTGCATCTTTCATAGGAATAGATAAATATCTAATCCTATAGAAGAATATTTAGTAGCAGAACTCTTGTTCTTTAAGGATTTTGACAAGTTGTTATCATTAACAATATAAGATGGATAGTCTAATAATATTCTGGAATTTTGACTTTTGTTGTAATGTGAAATGGTTTTTGACTGCTTAGAAACCATGCCAAAACATTTTGAAAACCAACTTCAAGTTATAAGGTGGTTTTTGGACCCGTCATGAGATTTAAAATTGTTGGTTAGCCATTGTGACTAAGCAACAACTTTCATCGTTACACTCAAATGCCAGATTTAGGTAATAAACAACACAAAAACAGGGGTAGAGAAAAGTTGAGGATAATGAGGCCAAAGGACTGGAATAAAACACTGTAACTATCAGATATCAGAAGCCTGATCCATTGGTCATGGAGTGTCATCCAGCCCAATGCCTAAATCAAGGGAAGGTAAGGTATCGTAAGTAAGAAGGCAGTAACCAATGCAGGTAAGTTGTCCTAATAGAGGCAGGAGCGCAACCCCACTTGTAAGTGCCTTTTTGTTGTAATGTGAAATGGTTTTTGACTGCTTAGAAACCATGCCAAAACATTTTGAAAACCAACTTCAAGTTATAAGGTGGTTTTTGGACCCGTCATGAGATTTAAAATTGTTGGTTAGCCATTGTGACTAAGCAACAACTTTAATCGTTACACTCAAATGCCAGATTTAGGTAATAAACAACACAAAAACAGGGACAAAAACAGGGGTAGAGAAAAGTTGAGGATAATGAAGCCAAAGGACTGGAATAAAACACTGTAACTATCAGATATCAGAAGCCTGATCCATTGGGCATGGAGTGTCATCCAACAGAACAAAATACTTAATAATGGAATAAGCTGTCACGTTTCTACGCTGAAAAAGAGGAATTTTGTTTTTTTCATTTATTTTCCGCTTTCCTTCTCTCCCGGAAACACTTGGAAATGTAAAGCTGTCTCATTCCTTATCATCAATGATCCTAAGTCTTTCCTTGAAACATACTTAGTCAAAACATTAGTTCTCTCGTAATACAAGATTGTAAAAGAAGACTGTGCACCGATCAGAATTAGAAGCAATTCATTTCTCTTCTCTAGAAGCTCAATCATAACATCATTTTGCTCTACAGTACCTTCTGAGACAGTCATCATTTTTTCTGTCTGCGAGGAAGACTCAGACTGCTGAAGTGCTTTATTTTGTAGAGGCACGTTCGATCCGTCAGTTATGCAAGGTGCTGAAGATGAGTTAGCTGAATCCAGGCTCCACCATACGAAGCCCCGTGATAATCTCATACAACAAAGTCTCATCCAAATTATGGCCCATCTGTGAAGCTCCAAGATTGAAATATTTATCAGCTGAAAGATTGAAATATGTTTGAAGGGAGGAGGATAACTGCTGCTTCATTTGCATCTGCTCAACAACCACTGTTTCGACACGGAAATGATGTGCCTTTTGAGAGAGTCGATGGAAGATAGTGACTACATTGCAAGACGTGGCCCCGGTCATTTCTGATCTCCAAATCTTGTCTATAGTACTTCCTACCTGCAAGAGTAAATTCCTTCTCCCACAGGTACTGATCTAGATTGTATACAGCCCTTTTTTCTAACTTGAACATCCTTTCATTAATAAAGGAAACTAGCTCCTCAACGGCACCAAAAATGTGATTAAATCAATATATCAGCTAATCCCTGTAAAGGTGGACGCCGTCAAACAATCAACTCGATTATTAAGCTAACTATATGGCTCTGATCATTTTGGTCTGCTTTAGATAACAGATTATCTCCTCTCCAAGACATCTGGTTCCAACTTAGTCCAATGCTTTTATGTTCTCTGTGGCACAAAATCAACATCTTGTATCGATTATAATTTACTCCGCCTGTAATCTTGAAACTTTTGTCCAGTTTTCCCGCAAGAGCCACGAGCAACGTAGTTTTGCCCTAGGCTAGCGATCCAAAGAGAAGCGTCATCCTGCCAGGCTTGATTATGCCACTGACATTATGAAGAACTCTCATGGTTGCCTTGTTGCTGTTTTACAAATGAAGTGACTCCAAAACTGTCTCGATCATGTTGGTTGTGTAGTTGATAAGCGTGGGTAGCTTATCAAGTTATCAAAAAGATGTTGCTTCAAATACTGAGCAGCACCAGATCCGTCATGGCCATCAAAAACCCTAAAAGAAAACCAACCACGTCACCGTCAATCTTTGATATTTTGCATCATAAAAATCCTCCATTGTTGCACTTCTCCCTTGACAGCGACGCCCTCGGGAGCCGGCATGGCCTTGGCCGCGGCCCTGGAGTCCTTGATCGGGGACTTTGAAATACAAATTCACAATGTAATTCGACTTATCGGTGACGTAGGGTTTGTCACCATTGCTCATCCTGGGCTTAGTCTCACAGTCCTCGGCCTAAAAGAGTGCTTGCAACACGGAAGCATTGTACTTCAGCAAAAGGGCATCACTTCCACTGGCATGGCGAGGCCACTTCCACTGAAGCCGCCGCCAAGCTTCGACTCGTCCAGCGTCGGGGCGTTGCTCGACATGGTCGCTCTAGCTGATAATCTGGAGCAGTTTTTTGCTCGTGCGGAGGAATTGGAGGAGGTGGGCATTGGAATTCAAAGCCTTGAACTGTGAAGTGGGAGGGTTTTCCTTGGAAAGTGAAGTACCTGATAGAATCGCCATGGCCATGGATCACCGAGACTATGAACAGGACCGCAGCGAGCTGGATAATATTCGTGAGCCTGCCCAATCTGATCATACGCGTGTCCTCCGGATCAACGGACCACAGCAATTGCGGGGGTCCTTCGTGGTTTTGAAAACCACCTCAGAGGGCCGCAATTGCCACTTAATCTTGGCGTAAACTAAAACCCAAACGTTTTGAACCTTTGCCGGC
Source organism: Picea sitchensis (assembly GCA_010110895.2). Taxonomy (NCBI): domain Eukaryota; kingdom Viridiplantae; phylum Streptophyta; class Pinopsida; order Pinales; family Pinaceae; genus Picea; species Picea sitchensis. Next base: position 3,064 of record SNQJ01S0105787.1, on the reverse strand, counting down.
AGCGGTTTTCCGTGTACGAACTCCCGTCGTCAATCGTGTCAGAGCTCCGGCCGGCTGCCCACTCCACTCGCCCAAACGCCGTTACCCTGACACAAACCTCTGCCGTTCCATGGCATAATAAGCCATCCCACTGCCATGCCATGCCATGCGCCATGGAATGGATCCATGCACATCCGCTGAAAAATTTAAATTTGTAAAGAGGCGGGCCAAACATCAAAATAGTCGGAAGAGGCAGCGAGCAGAGTGGACATTGAAGCGCTAGAAGCAAGGAAGTCACAATGAGAGCAAACGCAAAGTTATGGAACCAGAGGAGGATTTGAATGGAACAAAACCTGTACTCAAACCTGCATTTGATTTCTGAATTTGTGTAGTGCTATCTTGCTCAGGGTCGGTAGCAAGCTGTATCTTGACCAGAGGAAAAACTTGGAAATAATGGAGAAAGCGTTAGTTGTAAGCGCCAGTTATAACCATCAGTTGTGAGAGTCAGTTGTAGGCGTGTTAAGAGTCAGTTGTCTAGTTGTCTTTTGGTTTGCATGTAGCCGACTCTGGAGAGTCTTTTACTATATAAACATGTAATTCGTCTTCATTGAATAATAAGAAGTGAGCGTAGCCTCACCGTGTTTGTTTTGCTCTCGTATATTTTATCTTGGTATCAAAGCCACGGGAGTGCAGTGCGAGAATTGTAGAGGTTCACAGGTCCCTCCTCTGGTAGGGTGCGGGGGAATATTACTCGGCCTTTCACGCATAGGAAAACGCAAAGATTCTCGCAGCCGGAGCACAGGAGACGTGCGAACACATCGCAGCCGGAGTACACGAGACGTGCGAACACATCGCAACCAAATAAAACGTGAGATGCGAGAAGTAAGTCGTGAGTTTAAGCGGATTGCATATGTGGTTATTAAGTGGATACGCTCAAGTTTGCATGCGTGGTTATCAAGTTTGCATGCACGTTTTTTTATTAAGTAGATACGAGCGTGAAAGTAGTTTGTGGAGTTTTGAAGTGTGAAGTAAAATTCACATACGTGGAGTTTTCTTTTTAAAAAAAAACCTTTATTCTTAGTGAGTGAGGTTTGGAATAGTACAGCAGTTTACAGTACCTCACACTCCACAGCAAAACGGAGTCGCTGAAAGGAAAAACAGACCCTTGGTAGAGTGTGCACGCAGTATGATGAAAGGTAAAAATCTCTCAAATGCATTTTGGGCTGAAGCCATAAATACTGCAGTTTATTTAAAGAATAGAAGTCCAACAAGGTGTCTTGATAGTGTTACTCCTTTCGAAGCCTTGTA
>SNQJ01S0105785.1:30028-48026 GCA_010110895.2 Picea sitchensis | reverse complement strand
TGTGCAACCCTCACAATAGGCTCATCCATCACATCTGACGTGCCACTGATCTCCTCATGTGACGTGGCTATCATGGGTGTCTGAAAGGGTGACAAATGTGTCACAACCCTCATAGGTAGCTCATCATCTCTAAGTGCTAACACATGTGACTCCTCACTAGTGTCACCACTCTGTTGAGGCGTAAGGTCATCAATGGTATGTGATATGTCTGCTGAGACACTAGTGCTATCCTCCTGTCCATCCAGCTGCCTATCCACTATACAAGGGTCATCATCCTCCTCAAGTGTGCAAGCATCACTAGCCCCTATGCAAGAGTCATCATCACTATCCTCTGAGGTAGAGTCACTATCACTAGCCCTTGTGCAAGAGTCATCATCACTATCCTCTGAGGTAGAGTCACTATCACTAGCCCCTGTGCAAGAGTCACTGTCATCATCCGACTGCTCTGAATCAACATTTGTCGCTCCATCCACACACACCCCATCATCACTGTCATGGTGCGCCTCAATAGTGTGCTTCTTACCCTTACCCTTACACCTATGATCTGGTTCCCAAGGCACCTTGCAACTGTAGCAAAGCTGCATGCTCCTAATGGATGTGGGGTTTCTAATGGGCGTGGGGTTACCCCAAAGGGCTGCTCTGATTTCCTCCCTCTTCTTGAGCCAACGTGCAATCTTCTTCTTGTTCCAACTAGGATTTGTATAGGATAGGAACCATTGGAATGTTATGATCCCTTTGAAATTATTGAGGGTTTCATATTCCCTCTCACACTCCTCAATCCTGTTAACAATCTCCATTTCCTTCCAAAAATCCATTTATCCCTATGAAAGACCCCTCAGGTTTTTGCATGATTTAAGCCTCGATACCATTGTAATGATCCCAAGCCATTATGCAAGGATCATCCTTTGTTTGGTGTCCTTTAAAACTTTTCACAGTTTGTGGTATTTAGTCAAACGGTTGTGATCTATTTGTTTTAGATGTGTTTATATGTGTGTATGTGTAAAATAGCAGGAAAGAGATAGTATGGAACATACCTCAACCATATGCAATAAGATAGACAAAGCCAAAACATCTCAAATATACTTTATTCATAAAAATGGGAATAATGCAACTACAATGGGATGCCGATCTGGAATGCTCAACGGATGGCTAGGAAGATAGACAATAGATAACAAGTGTAGGTACTTTACAAAATGCTTCGCTGATACAAAATAAGCCTCCGAAGGGTGGATAAAGAGATGAAGACCAATGCCAAGTGCCAAGTGCCAAACCCCTCAGGCTGGAAGATGCCACGCTCTGTGGATAGCTGAAGCTCATCAACAATTCGGCCATGGTGCCAAATATGTCCAATCAACTCAAGAAGGTCATCAATGATGGGTCGGTGATGGTAAGAACAACTTAGGTGCCCAAATATCCAAGATCCCCCTCAGGCTCTATAGGTCTGAACTCCTCCTTTGAATAGTGCACCTCCTTGGATGCACCGGAAACCCTGAATAATTGGTAAGGTGAATGAACCCTCAAATCTCTAAACTCTCCAAGTGATGGGTCGGGCCAGTGTGAGAACCCAAGTGCTCAAATCACCAAAACGCTTGCTAGATCCTTAGATCTAGGCTGCTCTCTAAATGATGGTGCACCCTCCTCTTGGTAAAACGTCCCACTCTCAATACAAAACAATCCTCCACTGAAAGACTCCAAAAAAAACCACCAAGAATGATGCCAAAACACATGCAAAGGAAACCCAATACCCAAAATTCCCAAATTCTATTCTCCTAAGCTAGAATGAATCCTCCCTAAATGTATGGTGCGCCCCTCTTGCCGAAAACCCCAACTGGTGCGCCCTCTCTCTATCTGCACAAGCAAGTGATGTGGAATCCTCCTGCAACAGAGTAGATATGGAACTAGAATGGTGTGGGGCGTGTGCAGCTCGAGACCAAGCTTGGGACAAGCTGGTGGAATCTTTCACCACGAATCGTCCTCTAGGGTTTGTTAGTTAAAACCCTCAAAACCCCAATGTTGGACTCATTAGCTAGAAGCCAGAAAACAAAAAATGAATCATGCAGCATGAATGAGGAAAGGGGTACCTTTCCTTTATACTTTTAGCTCACCTTGTCCCCTCCAAAGTGACTTTCATTTATTAATATTTAATTAATTAATTAAATCACTTTAATTAATTAATTAACCTTTTTACCTTTGAGAGCTCCTTATCTCTCCTTGTGGCTTCCCTAGCCAGAAAGTCACTAGCCATCCCATCCTGTGGTGTTGCTCCTCCGATTCCAATGAGAGCTTCAATACAGGAGGTTCCTCAAAGTAATGTGCACAAAATGACCTCTTAAGTGAATACCATTGACTTATGCTATTACACTGAGAGGTTCCTCCAAGTAATGTGCCCAAAATGACCTCTTCAGTGAATACCATTGACTTATGGCTCAAAATAGTCAAAATCATGGAAATCGTCGGAATGCAACGAAACCAAAGCCAACCTGTGCGGAATGGCTAATAATGATGGAATATGATCATCAATGTAAGTTGGAACCCACAATGCCTCTCAAATACCCCTGTACTCGCTATAACCTCCATCTGGCTACTCTGGTCATCATAACCCTCTGCACTATGATGATGTCCCAAAGTTGGGACATTACACAAAATCAGTCAAAAGGTGAGTGGCACCCTTGGAGCACGTAGTGCGTCTTGAAGGGCACGTCGCATAAATGAAACATGGATGAAAGCAAGTGTCACCCTTGGAGCACGTAGTGCGTCTTGAAGGGCATGTCGCATAAATGAAACATGAATGAAGGCGAGTGGCACCCTTGGAGCACGTAGTGCATCTTGAAGGGCACGTCGCAGGTTTTAACATTGGTGAGTCAATGAACCTAGGTACCTAGAAAACAATGTGCCATTTTGACTTGGTCAGCCTTAAAATAAATGTAGTATGAGTAAAGTTTAAATTATAAAATTTCCCTTAAAAACAAGGTTTGTTGAGCTTAGTTGAATTCAAATCCTAGGTCTAAATAGGACCTAAGAACTAAAAATTAACTGAGAAAGTAATAAAGGGGGAAATGAAGAAAAGTGGGGGTAAAAATTAAATTTAAAAATTAGAGGAGGATTAATTATTAAAAAGGATTAATTGTTGTTTACGTGCAAAACTTGCTAATTTCGAATTTAGACAAAAAGGGGAAATTAATTGCTAAAAGGGATGTGGAACATAGAAGGAATATAGTATAGAGAACTTTCCTAAAATGAAATCAACTAAGCTTTAAAGAAGGCGTCCGTCATTAAGGGAATGTGAGGGAATAAAGGAACATCAAGGAGCATTTTTAGGAATGCTTTTAGGTAGCTAAAGGAAATTGGCAATTTAATTTAATAAATAAAATAAGATTCTGGTGCAACTAAGGGATCGGGGGACAAGTGTATGGGGGAGAATTTTCCTAATTAAGAATTTAATAAAAAGAAATCAATGTGCATTTGGGAAACTAGTCACTAAGAGAACTCTATAAAAGAAATGGCGGAGGAGGAGAATGGGGGACGGCTGGTAGGCGTAAGGTTACACTGCCGATATTTTTCTTGTGGGAGTTGGGATGCCTAGCTCCGATAGGAGTGGTAACTCGACCTTGCGAAGCGAGCTAGGAGCTAAATTTTTCTCCGGTTTGTGTGCGTGGACCCTTTGCGGCTCTCGGGGCTAAGGGGGAAGAAGAGTACCCCTAGCGTTGGATGGGAGGTAACGGTGAGGTCTTCACGGTTAGCAAGCGGGGAGCGGGACGTAGCGCAAGCATGGGGAAGCATCTTCGATTTCTCTCGTCGATTACGGTAAGTATTTAATTTTGTACTTGCATTGTATTTAAAATAACATAATCTATTTATTTTTGTGTTAACTGGGAAGTTTGAGATCAAGGAGGTCAGCTCCTTGAGGTTTTATGAATTCTAGAGGAGGTTTCTGATAATCCCCTCCATTGATTTTTCTCAACTAAGTAATCTAAATTCGTGTTTAAAATTGTCTCTTTGTCCCAACCTGTATTGATTTCTGAGGCTCAACTTTTCCTTTCGATTTGCGTAAGGAATTTCGGTGGTTAAGGGTTGGTGTATGCACCAGATTGATTCCTAACTCGCTGCCCTTAGCTGCATCACAAAATTTGATTTACACTATGGTGTTCCACCACATACCTATGATTTTAGCTACCTTATTCGGGTAGGGTTCTTTTACAGTCTGAACGGAGCCACCTTAGTCTTGGTACACCCTTATGTTGCCCCAGAATTCACTCAGCGTGGACTATCTCAAGGGCATCCCCTTCTCATAGAATTTAGGTCCATTGCCCGATTGATCACTGAAGGTCTGGAATTGTGGTAGATTCCTGGGAGGAAACCTTTCTTGTCGAAGAGGTTGTTGAGGAGACTCCGCTTGAGATTAGAGCGTGGAGGGAATCAGTGCTGGGATGGATAGMGTGATTTTAAACTCATGACAGGGGACAGTAATTGTTGTGTTTTCTTCTGGCGAGCTTAGTTTTCCCTTGCAGGAGAGGGCACCATGGTTAGGCACGTTTTCCTGTGTTTTCATCTGGATGAAATTTCATTTTTTTCCTTTCTTGGGAGGGCGCCATTGTTAGGCGAGTGGTTCCTGCGTATTTCGCTTCTGTCTAAATTTTGTTTCCTTTCCTGTAGCGATCCCATTAACGAATTTGGAGCTTGGAATTCGCTTCTGTCTAAACATTGTTTCTCCTTTCCTATAGCGATCCCATTAATGAATTTGGAGCTCCTTTCATGTAGCGATACCATAAACGAATTTGGAGCCTAGGGATTCGCTTCTGTTTAAACATTATTTCTTTCCKGCAACGATTTTTTTCTCTACGTTTTCACCAGGAGAATCCAGGAGATTGCTCCACCCWYRGTGTTTTACCCGGAGTTAAACTCTGCGTTTTTACCCAGCAGTTCGTTCTCATCACTCGCCCTTCTTATTATTCTGATTGCTTTCATTCAGAGATCACCCCGGCATTGTTWTCTTGCTTCTTTCCAGMGAGGGYATTYTCTCTGGGTGAGTTATCCCTTGTGCTCTGTKGATTCCCCTCAATATTCCGTTTCCTTAATTTCAGACAGAGAACTTCTCCCTCCTCCACTATTCGTGTTGCAATGCTCGGCAAATTATTTCCCATGCCACAATACAGGTGGCAAAATTATTGGTTGTTTCCCTCAGCGCCTTGGGCCCTTATCCTCACGTGTTATTCCCCAACAATGTCTTCACACTCAGCTTTTTCCGCCACCAGTAGTTAGACCGTGATGTTACTGTTTTAATACTGATGCTTATTCATAACTAGAGTTGCTTTATCCCTTGCAATAGCTTGATGCCCCTATCTCGGTTTGTCCCTATGTGTAATGTGTATTGGTGTGAAGTTTGCCCCCTTTTCTAGTAGACTATATGATATCTTGTCTGAGTAAGAGAATTGATATTGTGATTCGATTGGACTGATGTCGAGTAAAGTTTAGACACATACACTTGTATGTGGTTCCTAAGGTAATGATGGATGATTCTGTAGCGCTCTGATTCCTTGTGCTTGCGTAAAGGTTTTAGTCGCCACCCTTGAATAAGATACATAAAGACAAGTAAGATTAACCTAGGAAAGGACTTGAGGTTGTGAAGGTTCTTGCCATTCAAGTAGTGGTTATGCATGTTCAATAGATTCCTACAAAATTTTCTCAACTCACTATTAATTCTTTTGTCGAGAAATGTTTTGTGTTCCTTGTTCCTCATTCTATCAATGACACTACGTGTAGACCCATTGAGTCGGAGACTATGCGTATTTTGAGTGATAACTCTCCAAACAAATCTACGTGAAAGTATTCTAACTACAACGTGACACTGACTGGTATTAAGAGGGTAAGGAATTTTTCGGGAAAGAAACCATGTTGGTACAAAAATTGAGGGACATACTGTGGATAATGACACATATTTGAGATATAATAACTGGATTTACTTACATCCCAACGATGAATTGAAAAGTTTTGATCTTATGCGAAGCTCATAGAGTAGTGTACATGGCTCATCTAGGAGTCATGAAGATGAGGACCGACCTTAGGCCCTTATTCTTCTGGAAGGGATAAAGGTGTACATCATCAACTGCGTGGGGAGATTTCTAGAAGGTAGGCAGGTGAAGGATGAACATAGACATGTGGCAGGATGGCTACGACCACAGGCTAATCCGAATTTGACACAGGAGGTCATTTTGATGGACGTCAATGTTGAATTTTCACTGACGGCAAGGAGGCACGACCTGATTGTCGTGACAGTTGACACTCTGATGAAGAGTTCACATTTTTTCCTTGTGTGTACGACACATCAGGCACCAGGTATAGCTAGAGTTTATACCAGCAAGATTTTGAGACTACCATATGTAGCAAAGGAATCGTATCTGATAAGGGATTCAATGTTTGCAAGATGATTTTGGACGAGTTTCCCAAGAGGCCTTGGGAACACCACTAAACTTTAGTACAACATATCCTTGAGATAGACAGGCTGACCGAAGGAGCAAACCAATTTGGGAAGTTTGTGTTGTGCATGTGTGTGTTGGACCAACATAAACATTGGGAATAGTTATGGTCGATGGTCGTGTTGGTGTGCAAAAAAACCATCAAAGCACCGTAAATATGGTGCCATTTGAGTTTCTTTATGGGTGACCATGTCGGACACCTTTGAGTTTGTACCAACTCGAGGATGGGGTCCTAGTAGGACCAAAAGCGATCTAATAATTGAAAGAACAATTACCAATGATACGAAAGGGGATGGAAGAATTGCAAAATCGACAGAAGGGTTTGCCGATGCACATCACGTCGACCATAATTATGAAGGGCCTAAAGGCTAGCCATGCCTCATTCTTTGAGGCATTGCACAATGTTATCTTGTATCCATGTGTGAATTTAGGTCAGTGATCCTACGCATGAGATAGACTAAGTTCTTGGCAGATGTTGGGTGAGGGTGCGCTCACGGCAGATCCAATCCGCTTTCTAGACTGTTGCATTCGACAACTATGACGTTGACCTATCGATCAAGCCTAGGTCTAGTAGGAAAATTATAGTCCACACTCAGCTACCTGGGAGGATGCATATGATATGCATCCGTAGTTTTCATTTTTGTTTGATGGCTAGACCCTTAGATTTTGTCAGATACTTTATTTTTTCACTCGTACTGTGAAACTTTGGGATGAAGTTTAAAACAAAAGGGGGTGTATGTAACATCCTACTCTTGCACACACCTGGTTGGAATTATTCTTTGAGGACACTTGTGTGCAAGTGATCTGGTTCCTTATATGATTGAACGTTTCTCTTATGGATTATGATGATGTTGTGGATATGATGATATGTTATTTGATTATAATATATCGATAGGTGATATTGACTGGGTTATCTTGAGTGTGTAGGACTCTTGATGATTAAGGATGCCGAAGGCATTGATGGACCTCCTTGAACTCCAAATCGAGTCAGGGAGTGGACTGTTTATGGTTAGTGTATTTCTGTTATTGCATATGTGACATATGACTGGTATATTATGATGTTGATTATTGGATCGCTAACATGTTTCATTTATGGATGCACGCTGATGATAGATTGCTAACCAGACTCACATTTGGAGTAAAGGGGTCACGCACGACAACCAGATATATTGAGGGAGAGGTATGGCAACAACCCTGCCACAACCTACTAGAACTCTCGTCGTGGCTCGAACTGTAGATTAATGATTACCTACTTCAAGAGACCCACGACGTCATGAGGGAATACTGTGACAGCCGCTCACGATGATTCTAAGGGGCACACAATAAGGAAGGGTCCTTATTCCTTAGAAGCCCTTAGTTTCCCACAAGTTCTTCTGACAAAGTTTTGACTCCAAGGGTTAGATGTCTACCAAAATCAGTCAAAAGGCGAGTGGCATCCTTGGAGCACGTACTGTGTCCTGAAGGGCACGTCGCATAAATGAAACATGAATGAAGGTGAGTGGCACCCTTGGAGGACGTAGTGCATCTTGAAGGGCACGTCGCATAAATGAAACATGAATGAAGGCAAGTGGCACCCTTGGAGCACTTAGTGCGTCTTGAAGGGCATGTTGCGGGTTTTAACATTGGTGAGTCAATGAACCTAGGTACTATTATAACCCTAAATTGCACCATACATGCATACATGGCAACAGGCCATCTTACTTGCTATTTTTGCCAAGCCATCACTGAGTAGCTCTTCTTAAAAACCATATTTTTGAAGATGTACATGCCCTGCAGCACTATTGTCCATGTACACACACTTTCTACACCTCTACAACTGAGTACATACACTATATGCACCATTACAGCCCACGTATACTCACAAAAATTGCAAAAAATAAAAAGATGCAAGGGGATATGGGCTTTTGGGTAGTTTCCTAACCAATTGACCGCCCATAGTTGGTCACCCAACCAAATAACTATGTTTTTAGCATATAAAAGAAGGTGTTGGGGTCCCATTCCTACAAGAAGCATGAGAGAAAAGAAACTCTGCCCATTTCAGTATTCCCCCTTGCCCCAATTATTTGCCACCACATTGTGAGTTTGAACCAGAATTCCTTATTCCAAGCCTTTTTCCTCCATTCAAAACCCTTGCCATTTCCCTAGAGATAATTGAAGAGGAGAAATATACATGGAAGAAGTTGGAGCTTGGTGAAGAGGAGCCCAGGACCGAGTTCAAGGAGCAGTTGTCGGTCTCATATTGTAGGTGACTCTATGATATTAATATAAAGTACTTTTTATGTCCCGCCAAATGATGTCTTTAATCTTTATGATTTATTTATATCTTGTTATGATATCTAGCCCACTAATCAATATATAGAATGCATGCTCATAGTTTCTTGTTTGTCTTTTGGTGATGCAGGTTGGCCTTGGGAGGAGATCTGCAATCGGGAAACAACGGAGCACAAAGGGATCGACACTGGACGCAGGGTTTAAGATAAGCCTACCAAATCCCTATACTTTGTCTTTTATGCATGATTGTGGGGTACTGTCAGGATAGTTGTTAAAAGTAGGAGACTTTATACGGTTAGCTTTGTCTGCACTTTAGAACCCTAGTGTAGTCCATAGGGGGTTTTCCCGCTATAACAGAATTGGCAACCGTACTGGGAAAGCCTCTAGGGTTTTTAAGGGATATTTTTGGGTGCTTTAATTGGTTTAACTGCCTTTTTTGAGTTTTTGTAAGTGTTTGAGTCTTTAAGGGATTCTGGTCTTCCATACCAATACTCTCTGCCTTATCATATTGACAATGTTTTTCTTTTTTTAGAAAGTTACAGAGGTGTACGCGACCTGTAGTGGGTCTACACGTGTACATACAGTCCCTACCTTTCGACAACCCATGTGCATATGCAGGTTGTTGAAGTGTCAGTAGCGTGCCTGTGTTGAGAAAATCGTTTTTAAAGAAGAGGCAGTCAACCTCTTCCCTGTTAGAAGTCATACTTCTCAGGGTTTTTCTTGATCTAGTTCTGGTCTCTGTTATAGCAGTTTATAGCTTAGGTCTAACCTCAGTTTAGCTTTTCTTTATCAAAGATTTCTTTTGTTTTCTTTATTAGGGTTTTTAGACGAGCTTGTGAGTCGGTTTTGATCTACCTTTTTGGTATTGTCAGTGACTCCCTGCGATCCACGGTGGGGCCATAAGTCATTTCTTGGTCTTGTCTTGTCTTCATTTTTCCTTTTTTTGCTTTAGAATAAAATAAAAGAATTCATTTTCGAGTTTCTTATTTTGAAGCATAAAAACAATAAAAAAAATGTTTTTAGTTTCTTTGTTTGGTAAAAGTAGTTTAGGTTAGTTCCTTTACTTATAAAGGAAAAATATTTTTTTCTTAAGTTATTTATTGAATACTTAGGACGTTAAGTAGCTCATAGTCGAGTGAAATCTTATTTTAGGTTTTTCTTTTCAAAGATCTGAGAAAAATAGTTATGAAAAAGTTTGGTTAAAGAGTTTAAATTTGCAAATTTTTATTTGTGAAGAAGAAGTAGTTTTGTTTTCAGTTTCATTTTATGCTCTTCTCTTCCGTCTCTTAAAGAACATCATTGGTTTTACTTCTGTTCCCTTGACTTAAGACAAGCCACTAAAATTAACGCTTAATTAAAATTTATTAGACTTTGTGTTTGTAGGGTCCATCGATTTAGTCTAGGCTAGAGCCTTGATTTAGGATTAGAGAGGAAACTCTTCAAAGGCTAGAAAAAAAACATAGGATTATGTGCTAGGGAGTGCTTAAAAGCCCAGTAACCATGAAATTTATTCGTGACCCCCCCTCTAACATAGGGGCTAAACACGAGGTCGTGCGCAGAAAGGTAGCATAGATAACCCCTCCAAAGCCAGACCAAGCATAGTGGGGAACACATATAGAGGGCTTATCTTGGGATTCTGTTGATTGCATTTGCCATGGAGCTTTGTGGGTCTCGAATCCGTTCGAGGTCCTCAGTTGTCTTATGGAACACTTTCTTTCAATACCCTTCATAGGTTTCGGGCTTGATACCCTGCTCATTGTGTTCCACTCGACTGTTGAATCTACCCGCCTGGTGACTGTTCGCGCACTGGCATCCTAGTTTCCTTTATCTTAGTGACTTACACAGGTGACTGTGGGGGTATACTGTAGTACCTAGGGAATACATTGAGCCACGCTTTTCATAGAATACCCGGAGGGTTCTTCCGTATTCAAGTTTCACTTGCACTGGTAAGTTGCTCTAGTGTTGGTTGGTGTAACTGTTCTTCCAACTAGCTAGTGTTCTGCTTGTTTTATCTCATACGAGCTTTTTCTAGTGTGTGTTGGTTTATAATGTTAATAAAAATTCCTAGTGTTTCTTTGATCTTCTCACACCATGGAATATCAGGAGCTCTACCGGTCGTGAAGGCTTCTTGGACTACTGGTGGTTAATCTGGAGTCTCCCCCGCCACTGCTAAGGCAAAGACTAGACTAGCAAGGGTATTTTGAGATGACCAGGCCACAAGAAACTATACCCGACCCATCTCCAAGAGGAGAACATTTCATTCCAGAGGAACCGACCATTTCTGACCTTGGAGCGGAAGCTCTTGGTCCGTGTAACCCTCTGATCACTGATCTATCGATGTCGATCATCGTATAGGTTGTCCCTTCGCAGATAACACATCATGAGTGTCAGGTAGTGTCACAAGCAGTGATGGAAACAAATGTTGTGACTTCTTCTGGGAGTCCTCATACTCCCTCAATGACTGTCACCATAGGGGGCGTTCTGCCTCCTAACTCACCCTTGCAAGTCCGAACCACTATGGTCTCGACCACCTCTACCTCAGGCAGTGGTCTGGTTAGGTCTATGGCAACGATCACCACTTCGTTTACCCAAAGTGTGATAGGCCCTTCGTTTTCATACAGGATGTCAAACTTTCACACGAACTTGGTCCTATCCTACTCCACCTTACAGACCATGGGTATGGGGGTAGGGAGCTCAAACACTCCTCTGCAAGGGTCCATGGGGGGCACCACAACCCCTTATAATGCTTTCCCTTACGACGGGGGTCATATACCTTCGTCGTCTCCCTCGCTCGACGACGCTTCTTAGCAACCCGTCTGGCCGACCATAAACTGCAACCTATCTGGAGTAGGTAGTCAAGGACCTTCTTCCAATGCCATGTAGGTGGGTTCTCTATTGTTCTCTTTGTTCAGTGCATTTGGTAACAATGCATTCTCGTCAGCTATCGTCTCGACCAGGGGAAACCGTAGTTATGGACAAAAAAATTCTATGTAGGGTACTATTCTTACACAGGGGGCAAACACATGATTTCCCTCCTCACAAGGACCTTGGAATCCATGGCAAGGATCAGTTCCCTTGTCAGGTATGTCGACCGGGGGCAACCCCTTCCATAGCCAATGGAACCCCGGGCAAGGCTCAGGACCTATGCCCATCGGATCGGCAGGGGGCAACCCTTTCCAAAATCCTTGGAATACAATGCAAGCCCAACCCTCCACATCCTACTATGGGAGTCGGCTAATGATGTCTCAACAAAAAAATCCGTACGCTGGTCACGGCCATGGTTTTTACTAGAACCCTGGCCAACAACCTAACTTTTCCTGGAAACCAGGTGCTAGCCAAACTCCAGGATCCTTTTTCCCTAGTTATAATCAACAACCCAAATTACCGTTTCTGGCAACTTTTCACTTGCCAGACTTGACAAGGTTATTAAACAACCCCATCTGTCATGATCCACGTTGGCCTCCTATGCCGACCAAGTTTCCTTCAAACATTCCAATTTTTGAAGCTAAGCCTAATGAAGACCCAGGCGATCATATGACTACCTTCCACTTATGGTGCTCGTCCAACTCATTGAGAGATGACTTTGTCCATTTGTGTTTGTATCAATGCACTCTCATCGGGAGTGTTGTGAAATGGTACATTGAGCTTGACTGCTCAAGATACTCTACCTTTGGCGAATTGGCAATGGTTTTCTTAAACCATTTTCAATTACTTGTGAGATACGATGCCAACACCGAATTGCTGGCCAACTTTGAGCAGACAAAGTTGAACCATAACTTGGATCACATCCAAGAATGGAGACGCTAGAAGAGTTTGATAAAAGTACCAGTCCCACCAGCATTCCTGCTTGAGTGGTTCCTTAAGTCTTTGGTACCATAGTTATCCAAAGACGTAGCAATGTTGGGGGTCTTTTAAGAACAAAAAGCGATAATGAGAGCTCAACAACTAGAGCTGATTTACTCTTAGTCTGGTTTGCTTTACGAAGTTTTTCCAGATGCACCACAATCGATACTTGACAATACCGGATAGAGATCTGGACCACATGCCGATGGTATTGTTGGTTCAGCACAAATGAAGCTCGATGATCAGTTGTCAAATCAATTGCAACATTTGTCAATACAACAGATAGCGGCCAACCAGACCACTAGTTCAACTGCTCACCCTACCCAAATGTCAGATGTACACAGTGTACAATCGACAAACCTGAAGGCCACCCAACAGCCTGATGGAAAGAAGAAACAATGAAATAAGGGTAAGGGGGATAAGAAACCCGCCAACAATGTTGGCAGGGGAGAAACAGAAAAGAAGAAGTCAAAGTATCTGTGTAACCTTTTCACGGAGGTCCATCCGAATCACCTGTGCCCTTAGCTTGTGGAGGCCCAAAATTTATTGGCGCAGCAACAGCCTGTTGTGTTAATGAATCCATTTCCACATGGGAAAAATTTAACTCAAGCCTCTTCGAGCATGGATGGAGGCAGTCATGGACCCCCTCCGTCTTTGAGTAATCCTTCGTCTTCGAATGTGTATATGTTGAAAGGTGATTCCCACATAGAAACTAGGACACATGACTACGGAATGCCAAACACCTATGAGAAGGGTAAAGAAGCCGAAAACCCATCTCTTCCTTTCTAGATTGAGAAGACGTTGGGTGAAACAATGACATGCATCCCAAAATGTGCGTTCAAGAAAGCTTCCCACAATCCAAATGCAAGGGCTGCCCAGAACTACTCTGTGGTGGAGGATTTGTCACAAACCCCTTGTGCAATGTCCACTTTGGAAGTCCTCCAGAGCTACCCTTCCCAGAGGAAGGCTCTGCTAGTTGCCTTAGGATCTATTGAGACTTGTAATTCAGGAACGATCATGCTTGATATGACCAACTTAAAACCTCGTCTCCCCTACCATGTGGCATTTCAGATAGTAGTGGCTTACACCACAAAATTTTTTACTCAAAACATTTTCCGCACGGTGGTTGATGAGGGCACCTCAACATGCATGATGTCATTGGCATGTTGGAAGGCCGTTGGCCAACCCGTTTTGTCTCCATCACCTAGTCTTCTTACCACTTTTGAGAGTCGTTCGATCCGACCACATGGAATCATTCCTTCTCTCACTGTGTAGCTAGGAGGAAAGACTGTGTGCGTCGAGGTTGAAGTGATCGATGCACCTCTCGACTACAACTTTTTGTTAGGAAGGAATTGGAGCTATGCTATGCATGCAGTGGTTGCAAATTTTTTTGGGTCTTGTTGTTTCCACATGAGGGCCAGATCGTGTCCGTTGATCAGTTATCCTTCTCCTGTCCTGACCCTTCATCAGGGGCATCCACGGTCCCGATGATTGATAACCCTCAGCCCAACATCGTCAACGTAGGGGTTGGTTTGTGCCCACCTTTGATGGGTACTTTCGATTACCCGCCTCCAATCGAGTACATATCGGATGTCCCCGACTAGCCTAGGGACGAAATTTTTCAAGTCTCGTTGTTTCGAATGAATTACTTTAACGATCCGTGGACTCTTCCTTCTGCATCAGCAACGATGGAAGGGATAGGGTGCCATGGCATGGCCATGCTCTTGTCCGCGACAGAAGTTACATACTCTATAGTCCAACAAGCTTCCACCGACCCCGATCTGACTCCTGCATAAGAGTTAGATCCGGTTCTTGAGCCTATTTGGGCTCAAGGTTCCCTTGCCGATACTGATTCTTTAGACTTAATATTGCCCTCAGATGAGGTGATTATCAAGGAAATGACTTGTCTGAACAAACCCTAGGACGATCTCCATCACAGATCCTATTTTCTCCTAGAGTTAAGAAGAATTGAAGCAGGTGAATTCACGTTGACTATGACTGGAGATAGGTCTTGTCCTATCAATCCTTTGGCTACGCACGCAGTTTACACTAAAGGTAATATGAAAACCATTGCTAAAATGATACCTATTGATATCTCCAGAACCCCTAGCATCATGGAGAATGTCTTCATCAGAGCAAACTACTCCCCCGAGGAGATTCAAATCTACACAGGTTTATTTAAAGAATTTCGCGACGTGTTTTCCTGGTCTTACAAGGAAATGCCAGGCATTGATCCAAGAATCATTGAACACAAAATCACGACATATCCTGATGCTAAGCCGGTCCAGTAGAAGCTTCGTCCAGTTAATCCTAAGAAAGCATCAACTATTAAGGATGAAGTAGAGAAATTCCTCAAAGCCGGTTTCATCTACCCCATCCAATTGACTCAATGGGTGTCAAATCTCATTTCAGTCAACAAAAAATAGGGTAGGATTCACGTATGTACGAACTTCTGTGATTTGAACAAGGCCTGTCCAAAGGATAATTTCCCCACTCCATTTATTAACCAGATCGTTGATGAATGCGTAGGCTGTGAGGTCTTTTCTTTCATGGATGGTTTTTCAGGATACAATTAGATACAAATCAAACCTAAAGACCAATAGAAAATCATTTTCATTTGTCCCTGGGGTACATTCACTTATTGAAAGATGTCTTTTAGCCTAAAAAATGTTGGAGCTACTTTTCAACGGGCCATGTCTTTTGCTTTCCACGATCTCAAACACATAGTCGAGGCTTATCTTGATGATTTAGCATCACGTTCTCGCAAGAGAGATGATCATCCCACACACCTCCGACTTATCTTTGAGAGATGTCGCTACTATTGAATTCGCTTGACTCCAAATAAATGCATTTTTTGCATGACGTCAGGTCATCTACTAGGTTTCATAGTTTCGACAATAGGGATCAAGTTCGATCCTCTAAATGTTGAGGCGCTAGTTCAGTTACCTCCCCCATCCACAGTCCCTCAGCTTCAGAGTTTATAGGGAAAAGTGAATTTTTTATGGTGATTCATTGCAAACTATGCCTAGATCACAAAGGGTTTCATGCGTTTACTAAAGAAGAACGTTCCTTTTCATTGGGACGAAGCTGCTCAACACTCTTTCAAAGTGTTGAAACGTATCCTCACATCTTCCCCTCTGCTTCGACCACCCAATTATAATAAAGATTTCTTATTGTACTTGGCCGTTGCAGAGTCGACCATCGACATGGTCTTGGTTTAGGAGGATGGTTTTCTTGAAGAACACATGATTTATTACCTGAGCCGAGGCCTGGTTGGACCAGAACTCAATTATTCCCACATTGAAAAACTTGTGTTGGCAGCAGTTCATGCTGTCCAATGGTTCTATCATTATATCTTGTTTCGCAAGACTACCACCATTGTTGTTGTGAATCTGTTTCAATACGTGTTGACACAACGTGTAATCGGAGGAAATATCAATATATGGATAGTTATCCTCTAGGAATTTGACTTAGATTTTGTTTCGGGGAAATCCAAAAATTCATTGGTCTTTGCGGAACTCATCTCAGAACTTCTGGTCGAGTAAGGTGATGTTTTACCCGAAGAATCACCTATTCAAGGATACATGTTTTTTATCGCATCTTCGGACCCCTGGTATGGAGCTATACTATTCTATCTCCAGAATTTAAAGTGCCTCGCCTCTACTTCTCATGATGAGCGTCGACGTATACGCCATTAGGGAAAAAACTATCTCATACTCGAAGACACTTTGTATCGTCGAGGTGTAGATTTTTTCCTTTGCCGGTGTCTCACTCATGAAGAAGTGAAAATCATGCTTAACAATTTCCACACTTGAGCATGTGGCGGTCATTTGTCTGGGTTGGCAACATCCTAGAAGATTCTACGAGCCGGTTACTTTTGGCCGACATTAATCAAAGATTGTGTTGAATCGGTCAAGAAGTGCCATTCGTGTCAGATCTTCTCTCGGAAGATGAGGGCACACCCTGCTCCCATGCTTCCCATCATCACAGTTGGTCCCTTCACTAAGTGGGGGATTGATTACACTACATGCAACCCCCCTTCAACAAGGGGGCACCGTTATATCATCGTAGCAGTAGACTACTTCATGAAGTGGGTCGAGGCTATGCCAACGTTCAAAGATGATGGCGAAACAACAACTCTCTTTTTGTTTAACCAGATAATAGCAAGGTTTTGCGTCCCGAGGGAGATTGTCACTGACCATGGCAGTCACTTTCAAAATAAAATAATATCTGAGTTAACGTCAAATCTTGGGTTGAGGAAAGAACATTCCTCACCCTACTATATACGAGCGAATGGTTAGGTGGAAGCTGTGAATACGTCGCTTAAGACTATTCTGCAATGACCGATCAATTCGGCCAAGTCAAATTGGTATTTGATGTTGTACTAAGAATTATGGGCCTACCGAATGTCTATTAAGAATGCAACCAGTTTCTCACCTTTCAACTCGTTTATGGGCTGGAAGTAGTCTTTCCTATAGAGTGTCAGATCCATCTCTAAAGTTGGCAGTACATTTATTGCCAGACACTTCACCACTTGAAGAGTGTTTATTATATATTGAGCATCTTGATGAGTAGCATCGAGATGCAGCCTTGGCCAATGAGGCTCACAAACAAAAAGTCAAGTGTCAGTATGATGGGTTCGTTCGTCCTTGGATTTTCTCCAAAGGCGACCTTGCCCTGGTCTATGACCAAGATAAGGATCCCCTAGGGGCAGGCAAGTTCAAACCCATGTGGTTTGGACCTTTCATCGTGAAGGAGGTTCAGAAGAAGGGCGCTTATCGTCTAGTGGAGTTTGAGGGAAATGCTTTGGCGAAGCCTAGAAATGGGCTCTACCTCAAGAAGTATTACTCGTAGGTGGGTCGCCTTGGGTGACTTCTTGTACATATGTATAGTTTTTATACAATTAGTTTTTGTCTTTTTGTTTTATGGACGTGTCATTTTTTATGTCATCTTTTTCACTATGGCAGATGTCAAGTGAATCAGAGGTGTTCGTTGGGTTTGGGAATGAGCTAGCTGGCACACTCGGAGGCTTGCTTCCGTAGCTTGGGTGATTTTCAGACCTCAGGGCCAGTTGCTATCTTCAGGAGGTATCTGTTTAGGTGACACCACAAACAATGTTTATGAATACAATGCAGTCTTAGAGTTTCTTCATGATGCTTTGTCGCATAGTATCTCTCACCTCCGGGTCTACTTAGATGCTCAGCTCGTTGTGTCCTAGTTAAATGGGGTTTACCACATTTACGATCCTACTCTACACCGATGGTTCCTTAGGGTACATCTCTTATAAAGAAGCTTTGATTACATTACGTATATCCATGTTCCTAGGAGATTGAATCAAATCACAGATACTCTAGCTAATCATGTGTTAGATTGGAATATTGCACACATGCACATGTAAATACATTTGTAAA